>JAQQAC010006923.1:2329443-2368607 GCA_029783875.1 Phataginus tricuspis | reverse complement strand
CAGCAGCAGACTCACAGAACCCAAGAACGAACTAATAGTTACCAAAGGGAAAGGGACTGGGGGGGATGGGTGGGAATGGAGGGAGAAGGGGGAAATAGGGGCATTACGATTAGCAGATGTAGTGTTGGGGGTCACGGGGAGGGCTGTACAACTCAGAGAAGACAAGTAGTAATTCTATAGCATCTCAGTACGCTGATGGACAGTGACTGTAATGGGGTTGGTGGGGGGGACCTGATGAAGGGGGTAGTTTAATAACCATAATATTGTACATGTAATTGTAGATTAATGATACCAAAAAAAAAAAAAAAGACCACCCTGTGAAAAATCATCTGAATTGAAAGGATAGATGTAAAAACAGCTAAAAGTTTTAAGTTTAGAGGGAGTATGTTCAGGGGCTCTCATTAAAGGCAGGATTACCAAAGTGAGTGATGAGGTGGTAGGCTTAGGAAGGGCAGCATTGGAGATTTGGGGAGCAGAGGATGTTTGGAATAACCGGAGTGGTGAATGGCAAAAAGGGAATAATGGAAAGAGAGCAGGACAGGCACAGCAATACTCAAGAGCACAGCCCATCTGTAATACAGGATGTGACGGTCCTGCAGCGTTCATTAGCTCAAACAGTGGCAGCACAACTCATCCAGGCCTGAGAATTTTTCCCAGATAGATTCTCTAATGGGAGAAGGGTACCTCTCTTGTGATATAAAACAATAGGCTAGTAACGGGGGCCAAATAAAGACCTCATACAGTACAGTTGATGCTTGAACCACACAGGTTTAAGCTTCCTGGGTCCACTTTTACAGTAAGTGAATTTTTTTCAATACATAGGAAAAATTTTTTGAGATTTGTGACTTGAAAAAACATTTTCTCTTCTCTAGCTTACTTTTTGTAAGAATACAGTATATAATACATATACAAAAGGTGTGTTAAATCAACTGTTTGTTACCACTGAGGCTTCTAGTCAACAGTAAGCTAACAGTAGTTAGTTTTGAGGGAATCAAAAGTTATACGTGGATTTTTGGCTGCACAAGGGATCAGCACCCCAACCCTCGTTCAATGGTATATGCATTATGCAGATATATGTAAAAATTATTTTTAAAATTTTAATATAAAACCATACAAAATAGCTAGACATCAGTTGCAATTATGTAAAAACTGCATAACAGTATGAAACAAGAGGCAGGAGTTAAACAAGTAAAAGGCACTTGACGAATACAAAGATTTTTGTCCTTTTTTCCCTATGAAGGTATTTAAATACATTAACTTGTTCACCATCTCATGTAATGCTCTCAACACCTTTCGTGAGGTGGCAAAAACAAGGATCACTGCCACTATTCTAAAATCAAGTTAACAAACTCAGAAGGTTAAGTGGTTTGCCTTCAGTCACCTGGCTATTAAGTGGCAAAACCCAAGTTAGAACTATGAATGCCCAACAGCTCGTTATTCTGGTCTGTAACAATCTTTACTTGCCCCAGACAGTAGAGCAGAGTTCATATGTCTCTTACTAGAATGTCAGCTTCAGAAACACAGGAATACATCTGTCTTAATTGTACTGGTGGTTAATCTGAGCCAAGCATCTATGTTCAGGAAAAGATGGATAGGTGGATAAACAAAATAAACCCAAATTGTAACTCTTTGTTCTGAGTGTTTTCTATTCTGTAACCTTCCTTCCTTTACTGGTACAGATTTCATTTTTGGTATACACCGAATACTGAAAGCCAAATGTAAATACTCTCTACATGTACCATACCAAACTACCACAGGGGCTTAGTCATGTAACTTATATGTGTGTATGTGTATTTTATAATATATATATACACACACACACACACATATATATAAACACATAACACCAGCACACACCATGTGGAATTAAGTACATGAAATTGGCAGTGAATGTGTTCTCCACGTCCTTACCCACTGCTTGTATTGGAATTCTGGTAGAAGTCTGAGTTCGTGTGCCTTCCTGAAAGCAACCATGGTTCTTTCCAGCCTCTGAAATCAGAAAATCCCTCAGTTCATTACAAAGATACCAGCAGGAGTCTTTGGTCTCTAGAAACCAAAGCAGTTTTGCACATTTCTGAAAAGTGAGAGGAGGGACTGAGTTGGTTTCCCTTGTGGTTAGATGAGTTGAGCAGCTGCACTGAGCACAGCCCAGGCCCACAGCACTCCTAACGTGGTGGCTGCTAGAAGGCAAAGCAGACTAGGCCTTCAGAATGACAGGTCACTCACAAGAGGAAAGGGCAGTTAAACCTAGTTCTTGGAAGCTGTGCTAGACCCCAGAAAAGCTATCGTCTATTCTTTCAGAAGACAGTTGATTTCTAGTCAGCCATTATAAACATGTAACTTAGTCCTTACCTTCTCTCTAAGGAACCGACTATTTGTCTTCTTAGTAAACCTTTCTAAGCAAAAGTTGATGTAACATTTCCACATGGTCTCTGTAAAAGTCAGAAAGATTGCTCTGATCAGATCACAAATTCTCTTAGTTTAATAATTATCATATCCTTTTTCTTTGAAGAGGAAAACAGTTGAAACTAGTCTGGTGAAAAATAATGGTTATTCTGATTACGACCAAGTAAACACCCCAGATTTCAGGAGAAAAAAACAACTAGGTAAAGACATAAATAACAAAAATTAAAAAGCCTTATCCATGTCATATATCCCCTCTACCTTAATACTCCAATATTAAAAAATTTTTAAGTAAATCTATATCAAAAGATAATTAAAGAATGATAATTGATCTTCTGAATTATCACTTCCCAAGTATCATTTCCCCCAAATGAATGAAGATAAATACCACTACTATTAAAGGTCATAAAAGCTCCATCTTTCACAACCAGAGAAAGAACAAGTTGGAAAGCCAGGCCCACTGTCAACTACCAGAGAGATTCCTGAAATCAGCTTTGGTAATGGTAATGGGGTCTTGAGCTTCTCGTCCCTGAATACTACGACTTCTCCACCACACCATGGTTTGGTGAAGTTCACCTGTAGGAAGAGTCTTTACTGCCTCTTCATACACAGCACAGCACCTGTCCTCCTTCTGGCCCACTTCCACTGCTCTGGCTTGTTTTGTTGCAGGCTGTTCTTCTGGCTGTGACTCAATCTCTAATTCTCGTCGTGCCACATAATCCCAAGTGAGAGGGTCATCTGTGTGCAGAGCCTGAAGGCTGAAAATTACAGTTTATTGGCATCAACCTTATGACACGAGAGTAATTCAGGATATCAAACCGTCAGTTCCCTATGCTCTAAAAGTGTACCCAGGATACGTCTTTAACAATTCCAGCACCATAGAGCCATTTCCCCACCAGGCTTTCTAGGTATCTTCACACTCATTGTATAAATTTTGTCAATGGATCAGAGCTGTCACACATATATTAGGTTTCAGAATGTTTCAGACATCATTCACAAATGCTACCTTTCAAGTTAGCTCTATTTTAACTCCTGTGACAGAGTACTGAGAGTGAAGTATCCACAAGATAGGCTGCAAATAGCTAAGATTTACAATAGCTAAGATACAGAAGCAACCTAAGTGTCCATCAGCAGATGAATGTATAAAGAAGATGTGGTACATATACACAATGGAACATTACTCAGCAATAAGAAAATAAATCCTACCACTTGCAACAACATGGGTGGAGCTAGAGGATATTATGATCAGTGAAATAAGCCACATAGAGAAAGACATATACAAAATTAATTCACTCATTAATGGAGTGTAACAACAAAGCAAAACTGAAGGAACAAAACAGCAGCAGACTCACAGACTCCAGGAAGGGACTAGAGGTTACCAAAGGGGAGGGGTTGGTAAGTGAGGGTGGGGAGTGAGGGAGAAGGGGATTAAAGGGGCATTATGATTAGCATACATAATGCAGGGGGGGTCACAGGGAAGGCAGTAGAGCATGTAGAAGACAAGTAGTGACTCTATGGCATCTTACTATGCTGATGGACAATGACTGCAATGGGGTGTGGGAGGGACTTGACAATATGGGTGAATGTTAAAACCATAATGTTGCTTATGTGAAACCTTCGTAAGATTGTATATCAATTGGACAGTGACTGCAATGGGGTATGTGGTGGGGACTTGATAATAGGGGGAGTCTAGTAACCATAATGTTGCTCATGTAACTGTATATTAATAATAGCAAAATAAATTTTTTTAAAAAAGGATTGTATATCAATGATACCTTAATTTTTAAAAAAAGGCTGCAAATAATTCTCAAACCACATAATCAGACATTAAAGAATAAAACTAAAATTACATGCAGCACTCAACTATGAATAGTCATGCGTACAACTCTCGTTTTAGGGACAAATGACATGCCAGCAAAGCAAAAATATATTTTCTTATAAACTGTAGGATATATTTGTTGTTGAATAAAGAAAAGCAAACTACTTCCAAGGGAAGCCAGTAAGTGAGCCAAACTTCTCCAAAAACATATTTATTCATATGATTTACTATGATACAATGGTTCTAAAACTTAGCTTTCTTCAAAGGATTTCATATGGCATCTTCTTTCCCTTTCCAAATATCCAACCTCAATCCCTTACCATAAGATCAGAAATATATTCACCTTTCCTTTTTTACTTACTCATCATAAATTTCTCTTTGCAAATCTTTGGCAAAATCAAACAGCTGTGCAATTGAAAGCAGTGACACATGAAATTCTGCACCTGAAATTTAAAGTCGGGAAGGAGAATAAGACTCTTAGGTGTCACTTTACAAGTGCCACTTGCTCAGTGTACTAGAGTTAGTGCTTTTGTTTTTTTTTAATTGAGAAGTAAAACAAAATAGAAAAAAAAATCATCCATAGTATCACTACAAAGCTAAGCCATTATTAATATTTTGGAGTATTCACTGAGTACTTCTAACTTCTATTCTAAACTTAAGGGCATGAAGGAATGTACTAAATCAATTTCTTTTCAACTCCCCTCATGAATTAAGTACTCAATAAAAACTTAATGACATGTTCAAGTATATCCTAAGGGGCAATTAGCCTTTGCTGAGAGAAAGAGAACACTATTCTTACAATCAGTTTTATACAATTTCTAGAAATTTTCAAAAGTAGCTGAAGGTTTTCCCTATTATAAATAGAATGTTTCACTTTCGCATTAAAAATAAATTCTCAAAAGATACCTACCTTTAATTATGCTTACAGAATTTTTGTAGATGATCTGTGCTAACTCGCCCTTGAGGACTTCTTCAGAGTAATCAAGGTTCCCCTAAAGAGTGTTATATTAAACATAACAGGTAGTGCTAGTAAGTAGAAAAAGCACTAGAATGGAAATTAACACTCCTAGACCACCTGTGCCATACAATCGCTGGCAAATGACGTCTCTCTCTGGGCCACATCTCTCACTTGTAAAATATGCAGCTTGAACAAGACACTGATCTTCCAACTGTGTTCTCTCGGGCTCTTGGAGTCGTAGCGAGATCACATAGCTTAAGGCCTCATTCTCCATTCAGATCAGAATAGGTCAACTATTACATTTTTTGTTTACCCTTCCACATAAGATTTTACTTGGACGAAAAGTTCAGAGCTGAAAACCATAATAACAGATGATAAAAAATTTCCCTTTCAGCTCTAAACTTTAAAATGTCTTTAATATTACTCTGTCGCATAAAAAATTACAGGAAAAGGCAAGAGAAAGAAGGCTAGGAACCACACATTTAACAACTTTACTCGAGCTCCTTGAACCCATTAATGTGTAATTTAACGAAATCATAAAGTATTAAAGAACAGCATTTGGTCATTCCATCAGTAATAATTTTGAGGACCACTTCAATTAGTCCAAATGTCTATTTTTAAAGCACAAAATTGTGTTTGTGTTTGTATGTAACTGACTTTAACTTGTATGTACATTTAATTAAATATAAGCCCATTTATTTATATCACCTCTGGACTCATCTTAAAGTTTCAAAATAGGACCTTAAATACATTAAAAATACATCCCAAAGATTTCCCCCACTCCCAAGCAGGCTCAAAACACTATAAATCATTAACAAGTGACAACATATTAGGATCTTACCACATCCATTTCGGCTTTTTCAAATTCTTGTTTTTCCTTCCTCAACTTCTCAGCATTCATCAGCTCCATCCTAAAGTACTACAGAAAGGAAATATCTTAAATCTTTGAAGATAATTTTTAAAAACAGGAATACATAGATGCCATATTTTACCCATAAATATAGGTTCTGGGAAAGTTTGAGGTGAGTTTTTTTTTTGTATTTAAGTATAGTAGATACACAATCTTCTATTATAACACACCATGGTTCACCAGTTACTCACATGATTAAGTCCTCACCCCAACTATGTGCTATTATCTGTCAACATAGGAAGATGTTACAGAATCATTGCTATATTCTCCATGCTGTACTACCATCATATTTTATTTTGTTATGAAACTAGCTGACACTGACAAGGAGGGAGATCTGTGGTCATGGAACAGCTCTGTATTTTGACTGCGATGGTAGTTACACAAATCTACACATGTGTAATAAATGACACAGAACTATATGCACAAATTATACCAATGTCAATTTCCTGATTTTAATATTAACTATAATTTTATAAAATCTAACCATCAGGGGAACAGAGGAATGAGTAAATGGTACACAGGACCTCACTGTACTATCTTAGTAATAACTTCCTGTGAATCTGTAATTATTTCAAAATGAAATCAATGGCAAATATGTAGTATCAAGCTATAGGAAACCAAACTAAAGGATTACTAATATGTACTATAAAGTGGGACTTACGCACTTTTTCATTTTTAATACTTTGAATTCTATGTTACATTAAAATGACAAGTTAAAAACAATGTTTATACCCTTTAACCTAATAACCCTGCTTCTAGGAATCTATTATAAGGAAATAATCTTAAATATCTAAAAGTTTCACACAGGTGTTGAAGCAAATACTAGAAACAATCTAAGTATCGAACAATAAAGTGAAATAGATTATAAAAGCATCAGACTAATACAGCCACAAAATACTTAAACATAATTTAGTAATAGTGTACTATAATTCTAATGTTATTCTACCTTGTTTTTAAAACTGGCTACAAAATTTTACATATAGTAACACAATTACCACTATGTGAAAAATGTGCACAGAAAAAAAAAAAGAAATGCACATATTGTTAATAGCGTTTGTCTTCAAATTTCTTTTTCTGGACTTTTGCTTTTCTCATTTTCTTGCCAAGATTTTCTATAAATAATGTTCTTTAATAGTATAAAATAAAAAAATAATCCTTAGTTTTATTTAAAAATGCAACTATTAAAACAAATAATGTACATCAGAGGTTCTGCAAGTGTGATCTGTATATACCTGGGGGTTCCCAGCACCCCTTCAGAGGGTCTGCAAGGTCAAATTATTTTCATAATAATACTAATATGTCATTTGCCTTTTTTGCTTTTTTTCAGAGGCTACATGATAGGCGCTGTCACTCAGACTGAATGCAGAAGTAGATGCGAGAATCCAGCTTTTATTAAGTCAGATATTTGAGAGATTAGCAAAAATGTGAAATAATGCCATTCTTTTCTTTAAACTGAGTTTAATCAAAAATGAACAAGTGGGACTAATCAAACTAAAAAGCTTCTGTACAGCAAAGGATACAATCTGGCAGCCTACAATATGGGAGAATATATTCATAAACAATTTACCTGATAAAGGGTTAACATCCAAAATATATGAAGAACTCATATTCCTCAACACAAGAAAAACAAATAACCTGATTAAAAAGTGGGTGGGAGGACCTGAACAGATATTTTTCCAAAGAAATACAGATGATCAATAGGCAGGTGAAAAGATGCTCCACATTGCTAATCATCAGGGAAATGCAAATCAAAACCACAATGAGCTATCACCACACAACAGTTAGAATGACCACCATCCAAAAGACAAGAAAGAACAAGTGGGGGCGAGAAAGTGGAGAAAAAGGAACAATGCTACACTGTTGGTGGGATGTCAACTGGTACCAGCCACTGTGGAAAGCTGTATGGAAGCTCCTCAAAAAGCTAAAATAGAAATAAAATCTGACCCAGTAATTCCATTTCTAGGAATTTACCCCAAATGAAACAAAATCCCTGATTTGAAAAGACATATGCACCTCTATGTTTATCGACACACTATTTACAATAGCCAAGATATGCAAGCAACCTAACTGCTCATCAGCAGATGAATGAAGAAGTGATACATATACACAATGGAATATTATTCAGCCATAAAAAAAAAAATACTGCCATTTCTGACAACATGGATGGATCTAGAGGGTATTATGCTGAGTGAAATAAGCCAGGTGGACAAAGACAAATACTGTATGATTTCACTTACTTGTGGAATACAAAAGCAAAACAAAACAAAATGACAAAACATCAGTAGACTCATAGACACTGAGAAGTGACTAGAGGTTACCATGGGGGAGGAGTTGGAGTGGGTGCAGGGGGAAGGGGGAGGGGGTAAAGGGGCCAAAAATTCTCAATCATATAAGTTGGTCATGGGGATAGTAGTACAGCATGGAGAATATAGGCAATGATTTTGTAACATCTTTGTATGCTGACAGAGAGTAACTGCACTAGAGGGAGTGAGGACTTAATATGGGTAACTGCTGAACCACTGCGCTATATATTTGAAACCAGTTGTTATCAACGATACTTCAATAAAAAGAAGGAATCTGTACTAACATGTAGAGGGTTTATTTTTAAATTAATAGCTTTAGATTTCTGTTTTAATTTTCAGTACAATTAAAAACTGATAAACTCATACACACAGAAGATCTTAGGGGTCCTTAGTAATTTAAGATTGTAAAAGGGTCCTAAGTCCAAGAAGTTTGAATAGCACCAATATAGATCAATATATTACTAATGTAGAACTATGGCCATAATGTATTGGGTAAAAATAACAGAACACCATACTATGTAGTAGAATCCCACTTTTCAGAAAACTCTGTTTTAAATATCTGTAATATGCAAGAAAGTATGGATGATTAAGATTATGAGTACTTTCTCTACTTTTTTTTCATAAAACTGTTTTCTCTGAATTATTTATAATAAACTCTAGTTTTGGTAAGAACAAGTAATAAATCTATTTCCATTTTGGGAAATACAAGAATGGGCATTTACAAAAGCCTCCAAAAACACATAAATATCACCACCATATAATACTCGTGTAATAGGGAGGATTGATTGTTACAACAATTTCTCAATAAAATAAAATAAAGGCAGCAAAGAGATGCCTAACAGAACATGAGAAGGGAATGGATGCAAGACTACAACATCAAACACCATTTAATTACTACACCACCAAAAATACAGTCGGAACAGCTACAAAACCTATTAGCATGGAGACACATATATTTTTCCCCTCAACACACAAGGCTTAATTTTCACTTGATTTTTCATTTAAACAGTTTCTCCCTTATGTGGACAAATACTCAGAAAAGGTTGCAGTTTCTAAAAATAAACCATTTGTAGCATTTGTTGTTTTTTTCATCAAAACTCTAGCCATCATCGTTCTAGTGTACCCCTCCAAGAAGGAAAAAGTGCACCAAGCACAGAAGGAAGCATCTAGGTCAAGAGGAAGAGACAAGGAGAAAAAAAAGAGGAAGAAAAAAAAAAGCAGAAAGAGACAGAAAGAGGTGGTGGGGAGGGAGGGAGGCAAGAGGAGAGAGAAATGCAAGAAAAAAAATAAGGACAAAAGTATAAAGATGGCTGAACCCTTGCCCCCCAACCAGAAAAGAGTAAAGTCCAGTTCCCTGTTCCTTCCAACCGTAACAAGCAGGTAGGAGTTCTAATCTTTCACTAACAACCTGAAGTTGCACACAGTCAACACCTACTACTGGCCAAGAAAAAGCCTCCCAGGCCCCTTTCCCCAGCAGCAGCCCCTACTTATTCCTAACCTGTCTTTTTTAACTTAATAAAAATACATGTGTACAAGAGACTAAACTGAGACATCATTCATCCATCTTATGTGCTCACACACTCACTTCCTGATGAAGTTTTGGACACTCTGGATGAAAGCGCAGTGCTCGAAGAAATAGTTGTCTTGCACTTTCTGAAGACAAGCGATCTTCCATTTCCCATTTGGCCGCCATAATCCACAAAGCTATCAATGAAAAACATCAAACTTCATGTCTATAAACTAATCAAACCAGGCAAAAAAAAAAAAAAGGACCAATGCTCCAATCTTAATACTCAAATAATTTTTTAAAATCTTACTAAAAGAGGAAGGGGATGGAGAGAGGGAGTCCCTAATGGTTATCTTTACTGCTGTTCTATGTAAAATTTAAAAGTATCCTGAAGCAAATGGGTAAATGTTTACATCTATGGGTACTTAATGTGCCTGTTATTACATTTCATCAAATCTAAGGTCAACATCACTATAGGTCATATACAAATTTTAAATGTGTTAAAATGCTGGAAGAAGTTGTTAGAATCAGTGAAATGAAATTATTTTGTTCTCTTCTCTATATTTAAAATAGTTCACAATTTCTTAAATGGCTCATTTATTTTTAAAATTAGGTTTCTTATACCTGCTTAGGAATAAAGCCTTAAAAAAAAAAAAACTTTATCCCTCTACATGGGAAATTAGACTTAAGTTAACATTCTAACTATTTCCCTAGAGACTTAATAAAGGTCAGCTAGACTGCTTTTGGTAACCACATCTAGACTAGGAGGGCTATGAATGGTAGAGAGCCATTGCTTTGGGCTTTCTTAAGCATGTGACTCCTGAAATTGAGCAGAGGTGGTCTCATCCCTTCATACCCGAACTGTCACCTTGGGGATGAGAGACCAGACTCTGAATCGCTAAGAACACTCTACTGAAGATACACACCTCATGTTGTCCTGCTGTATCCTTCTGAATAAGTTGGTGCCAAATGTGGCCTATTGGAGTCTTGTGTAATGTACAATGTCTAGTTGAGTCTAAAACTTGAGAATAGCCACTATAAAATAATATACCATTCACACAGTACTCACAGGCAAAGCCCCTTACAAAACAGGAGTGCCAGTCACGCTTGTAAAATCTGTATTAATATTTCCCTTTTTAAGTTTTCAAAATCCCTTAAATTTGACTGGAGCCAAACATAATGTCCCCCAAAGGACTAGAGTTTCTTTTACCATCAGCTAGAAAGGAATGTAGTCCTTCTTGCCCACAGATACAATACCAGACACAGTGACCAGAGCACCACAGGCAGGGATGAACTAAGAGGCAGCTACTCTGACCTGCTCAGGCCAAGTGCCTACCCACAGGTTCTCAAAAAAAATAGCTCTTAGGTTTATCAAGCAAAATAAATTCCAAAATACCTTGAGTCTACATAAAAGGTAGAAAAAGAACTGGCAAGGATTTCATCATACCTGGCTTGTTGGAATGAATGGCCAACATGGCAGAGAACACCTTGCTAAGCTGAGCTTTGGTAGCCTGTAAGAGAGGAAGAAAAATTTCTACTTCCTACATGGTGAAATCATTGTTATTAATCTCTAAGTGAGCTGTAATGTACCCTAACCGTACAATCCAATAGAGCAAGATCTGCTTTTGCTAGGGACATATAAACAAATGTAGACACACTAATATTTTTCTTTTACCTAAACCACTATTCATAAACATGCTAAATATCTAAAAACAATTTTTCAACTTTACTGAATTCAATTTTACAAATACATATAAAGTTCATTTTCTTTTCAAATGACTTGGAAAAACCATTTATACAGTCATTCAGATATGCAAATGTTGTTACACTGAAATTCAATCTTCTTGG
The DNA here is from genome assembly GCA_029783875.1 of Phataginus tricuspis. Lineage (NCBI taxonomy): Eukaryota > Metazoa > Chordata > Mammalia > Pholidota > Manidae > Phataginus > Phataginus tricuspis. The sequence continues at coordinate 2,356,859 of JAQQAC010006923.1, read as the reverse complement.
GTTTTTTCCATTTGTTGACCCTATGCCTCTAGAGAACATAGGAAGTTCAGTAATCAAGTAGGGAGACTAACCAAGAGAAGGAAAAGAGGGAGCAAGAAAAAGCTGCCCAGTACTCACCCATTTCTTACAAAAAACTACATAGGAGAGCCAAAGTTGAACATCGTCCTACAAGAGAAGCAATGGAGTTAGCTGCCTGAATCGAACTTTATATACAGTATAGCATAGCATTAATTAACTTTGTGACAAAGAGAGGCAGGTTTCAGGAAATCCACTGTATTACCATATAGCTCCGCCTAATAGGTTCCTCCTCACTCAGGCCTCAAAATTCTCAACCATGGTAATCCAATCTGTCCCCACTCCCACCTAACATGTCCCAAGATAAAACGTGTTGTCTATCCAATTTGTTCAATGCAGTTCTTAAATGGTCTCAATCAGGAACAGCAACCCCGAATTTGTCATTCCCAGGTATCCAAAGTACTTCACATATAGTACATTTAGTCCCAGAGCCAGATTTGAAAAAAAGCAAGTTACTGAGGTGCTGCCTCCTCTAACCATTTATCTTCCACCTCCAAGTCTTCAGGGTACTCAGAGATATAACCAAACAAATCCCAGACAATTTTCTGACCCTTCATTATGCATAAAATCAAATGCATTGTTTTTGGTACCATCCTCACAGAGTAACTATAAGGCAATAAAATCAATTTCTTAATGGTTAGGTGGTTTCATGTAATGATACCATCATTAGAATAAAAACTGAGACGCTCAAGAATAGATGATATATTTGAATATCAAAATCATAACATGTATAATACATATCTTCACATGTCTTACAGTTAAGGGTGGTCTGATCACTTACTTTCCACTTTGCTGAAGCACGTCGGAAGACACCCTGTACCCGGTGGACAATAGAATTCTCAATCTCATCCTTCTTAAATGAATAACCAATGCGCTAAAAAGAGAAATGAAAAAACAAAGTCTCAGTTTAACCACATTTATCCAAAGCAGCATTTCTATTTGATCATTAAATAGTACTGATAAAGCAAATAATTACAAATAACCATTATGAGCATATTACCACACAATTTATCAATGCCAACTGCTTCCCAAACCCAAGTTCTAGCTACAGAGCCACATTACTTAATTCTAAATTTCTCCAATTTACAGAAAATCATCTACTTACAGTTCTTCTTCTCTGGATCAGCTCCAAAAGATTAATCTCATACTATGGAAGAAAATATACAAAAAAAAAAGAAAACAAGAAAAATCATAACCTTTTAAATGCAGGAAATCCATTTAGCTAAAATCAAAATGTAAATAAAAATCTGGAATATATAACAAGATAATGTGCTATCAAGAAGCACAATTTGCAGTAACTGTCTAGCATTCACTGAAAATTCACCTTACATCTGCAAAATGCACACATATGTACATCAGTAAGCATATAAACATCTTAGATACACAGTATATTACTAAAAACATACTTACAAAATTTATAATATCAATCTAACTTTCTAGTTCACAACACTGCATTCAAACTTAGTGAATTTTCAAACATTTTAGCTTATGCAAAAGCAAATAAAGCAGATAAAAGAGTTGTACTAGATGAAATAGGTTGCCTAACTGGCCCTCCCATGCTTTCCCTCCCCTCTAACGGACCACTTAGAACCTTTAAAGCTCTCTAAAAATCACTACTATACATTTTGTCTCTATGTCTCAGCTTGAAAACTATCAAAAGACAGCTCACAACCTCACAAGACTGCATTCTTCATTTTAAAACTGTTTTATGAAATATTTGAAGCACACAGAATACCCAGGCAGCTACCAGAGCACTATATCAAAGCCTACATTTTACTATATTTACTTCAAATCTTTTTTAGAAATTAAACATTTCAAATAAAGGTGAACCCCCTATATACCATGCCTACTTCCACTCTTCTCCCACCCCAGGGGAAATGAATATCTTAACTGTTGTTTACCATTCCCAAGTATGACTTTGGAATTTATTGCAAGGCTGTTTTTGAATGCTTTTAAACTTCATATAAATAGTATCACACTGGAGAGATTCAAGATGGCAGCAAGAGAGGTGACATGGAGAACTCCTCCCAAAACCACAAATAGTACAAAAATACAGTTAATTAATACAACTAACCCTAAAACAGCAACAAGAAAGAAGGCTGAACCAGACTGCATACAGACCTCACGAACACAGCAGACCTCACAAAACAGGGTAACGTACGAAAGCCTTAATCCAGCGGGATCCAAGCCCTTCCCCGACCCCAGGTCACCGGCGGGAGAAAGAGAAATGGAACACGGAGGGGGTGGAAGCCTGGGACTGCTGAACACCTAGCCCTGGAGATCTGCTTTGTGAGCGGAAGTCTGTATTGTGTGGTGCTCTGGACATTGGGGAGCTAGGACAGATGGAGGGCCTGGGAGACTGACATTCCGGCCTTTGTGGAGGACGGGATCCACACCCGGCCGCTGTGTGTGAGAGGAAGGGCGGGCGGTCTGAGAGGGTTCCTAGCAATGAGAGGGCTGCTGAAGGGGCAGTGTTTGCATGGAGCTTGCTGCACAGGAGAAGGGAGAGCTGGACAAGGTTGCCTGGGCGCGCTCTGCCCAGCTGGTTGGGAACTTTGGGGAGCTTCAAGTGCTCCATCCCCCTAGCTGCCTACTCAGATCCAAGGCCGCCCACTATGAGACACAGCCTGCCAAGCCTTCCACCTGGCCTGCCAGCACCAGCTCGCAAACCGGCAGTCACAGCGCTGGCGTAAGGCCAGCCAGAGGGAGGCCCCGCCTAAAACAGCTAGAGACACAAAGCACAGAGGCTTACACGTGTGTGCTTGGCCCATTGACTCTGACACTGGAGACAGGCACCACAGGCAGGAATCAGGAAACAGATCTTTCCTTCCCCCAGGCACCAGCTCTGCTCCCCTACAAACCCCAACTTGAGGGGCTAAGCAGCTCCAGAGACTGGAGTTTCTGCGCACTAGTGGGCACCACACAGAAATATGAAACGTCAAAAGAACATGGCCCAGACCCAAATCTCACAAACTCCAGAAAAACGGCCAAATGAAATTGAACTCACCAATCTTCCTGAAAGAGAGTTCAAAATAAAAATTATAAACATGCTTATGGAGATACACAAAAATATTCAAGAACTCAGGAATGAATTTAAGTTGGAGATTCAATCATTAAGAAATTCCATATCTGAAATGAAACACACAATGGAGGGATTTAAAAGCAGATTAGATGTAGTAGAAGAGATAGTAAATGGAATAGAAATTAGAGAAGAGGAATACAAAGAAGCTGAGTCACAGAGAGAAGAAAGAATCTCTAGAATGAAAGAATATTGAGAGAACTGTGTGACCAATGCAAACGGAACAATATTCGCATTATAGGGGTACCAGAAGAAGAGAAAGAAAAAGGGATAGAAAGTGTCATTGAGGAGGTAATTGCTGAAAACATCCCCAGTCTGGGGAAGGAGATAGTCTCTAAGGCCATGGAGATGTACAGATCTCCCAACAGAAGGGACCCAAGGAAGATGACATCAAGACATACAATAATTAAAATGGCAAAGATCAAGGATAAAGACAGACTGAAAAAGCAGATAGAGAGAGAAAAAAGATTACATACAAAGGAAAACCTATCAGGCTATCATCAGACTTCTCAACAGAAACCTTACAGGCCAGAAGGGAGTGATATATTTAATGATATATTTAATGCAACGAAGCAGAAGGGCCTTGAACCAAGAATACTCTACCAGGTAAGGTTATCATTTAAATTTGAAGGATGGATTAAACAATTTTCAGATAAGCAACAGCTGAGAGAATTTACCTCGCACAAACCACTTCCACGTGCATTTCGGGGGGACTCCTATAAATGGAAGTATTCCTAAGGCTAAATAGATTTCACCCAATGGATAGACAAAGAGTAGAGAATATGATTCATAACATACAAAGAATGGAGGAGGAAAAAAAAGGAGGGAAAAAAAAGAAGCTTTAGGTTGTGTTTGTAATAGCATACAAAGTGAGTTAAATTAGACTTTTAGAGAGTAAGGAAGTTACCATTGAACCTTTGGTAACCACGAATCTAAAGCCTACAATGGCAATAAGTACATACCTATCGATAATCACCCTAAATGTAAATGGTCTGAATGCACCAATCAAAAGACATAGACTTATCAAATGGATAAAAAAACAAGACCTATCTATATGCTGCCTACAAGAGACTCACTTCAAACCCAAAGACATACACAAACTGAAAGTAAAGGGTTGGAAAAAGATATTTCATGCAACTAACAGTGAGAAAAAAGCAGGAGTTGCAGTACTTGTATCAGACAAAATAGACTTCAAAACAAAGAAAGTCACAAGAGACAAAGAAGGACATTACAAAATGATAAAAGGGTCAGTCCAACAAAAGGATATAACTATTATAAATATCTATGCACCCAACACAGGATCACCTACATATGTGAAACAAATACTAACAGAATTAAAGGGGGAAATAGAATGCAATGCATTCATTTTAGGAGACTTCAACACACCACTAACTCCAAAGGACAGATCAACCACACAGAAAATAAGTAAGGAGACAGAGGCACTGAACAAAATAAGTAAGGAGACAGAGGCACTGAACAACATATTAGAACAGAAGGACCTAATGGACATCTACAGAACTCTACACCCAAAAGCAATAGGATACACATTCTTCTCAAGTGCACATGGAGCATTTTCAAGAATAGATCATATACTAGGCCACAAAAAGAACCTCAGTTATTTAAAAAAGACTGAAATTGTACCAACCAGATTCTCAGATCACAAACTAGAAATAAATTACACAAAGAAAATGAAAAAGCCCACAAACACATGGAGAGTTAAAAACATGCTCCTAAATAATCAATGGATCAACAACCAAATAAAAACAGAGATCAAGCAATATATGGAGACAAATGACAACAATAATTCAACACTGCAAAATCTGTGGGACACAGCGAAGACTAAGAGGGAAATATGCTGCAATACAGGCGTACCTCAGGAAAGAACAATCCCAAATGAACAGTCTAAACTCACAATTAATGAAACTAGAAAAGGAAGAACAAATGAGGCCTGAAGCCAGTAGAAGGAGGGACATAATAAAGATTAAAGCAGAAATAAATAAAATTGAGAAGAATAAAACAATAGAAAGAATCAATGAAAGCAAGAGCTGGGTTCTTCAAGAAAATTAACAAAATAGATAAACCCTTAGCCTGACTTATCAAGAAAAAAAGAGAGTCTACACACATAAACAGAATCAGAAATGAAAAAGGATAAAATCACTATGGACACCACAGAAATACAAAGAATAATGAGAGAATACTATGAAAAATTATATGGTAACAAACTGGATAACCTAGAAGAAATGGACAACTTTCTAGAAAAATACAACCTTCCAAGGCTGACCCAGGAAGAAACAGAAAATCTGAATAGACCTATTACCAGCAAAGAAATTGAATTCGTAATCAAAAAACTACCTAAGAACAAAACTCCTGGCCAGATTGTTTCACTGCTGAATTTTATCAAACATTTAGTGAAGACCTAATACCCACCCTCATTAAAGTTTTCCAAAGAGCAGAAGAGTAGGGAACACTACCAAACTCATTCTATGAGGCCAACATCACTCTAATACCAAAACCAGGCAAAGACACCACAAGAAAGAAAATTACAGACCAATATCCCTGATGAACATAGATGCAAAAAACTCAACAAAATATTAGCAAACCGAATTCAAAAATACATCAAAAAGATCATCCATCATGATCAAGTGGGATCCATCCCAGGGATGCAAGGATGCTACAACATTCGAAAATCCATCAACATCATCCACTACATCAACAAAAAGGACAAAAACCACATGATCATCTCCATAGATGCAGAAAAAGCATTCAACAAAATTCAACATCCATTCATGATAAAAACTCAACAAAATGGGTATAGAGGGCAAGTATCTCAACATAATAAAGGCCATATATGACAAACCCACAGCCAACAATATACTTAACAGCAAGAAGCTGAAAGCTTTTCCTTTAAGATCCAAAACAAGACAAGGATGCCCACTTCCCCCACTTTTACTCAACATAGTACTGGAGGTCCTAGCCACGGCAATCAAACAGAAAGAAATAAAAGGCATCCAGATTGGCAAGGAAGAAGTCAAACTATCCCTGTTTGCAGATGACATGATACTGTACATAAAAAACCCTAAAGAATCCACTTCAAAACTACTAGATCTAATATCTGAATTCAGCAAAGTTGCAGGATACAAAATTAATAAACAAAAATCTGTCCCATTCCTATACACTAATGGTGAACTAGCAGAAAGAGAAATCAGGAAAACAATTCCATTCACAACTGCATCAAAAAGAATAAAACACCTAGGAAGAAACCTAACCAAGGAAGTGAAAGACCTATACCCTGAAAACTACAAGACACTCTTAAAAGAAATTAAAGAGGAGGTTAATAAATGGAAATTCATCCCATGCTCTTGGCTAGGAAGAATTAATATTCTCAAAATGGTCATCTTGCCTAAAGCAATTTACAGATTCAATGCAATCCCTATCAAAATACCAAGAGCATTCTTCAATGAATTAGAGCAAATAGTTCTACAATTCATATGGAATCACAAAAGACCCCGAATAGCCAAAGCTATCCTGAGAAGGAAGAATAAAGCAGAGGGAATTACACTCCCTGACTTCAACCTCTACTACAACCCACAGTAATCAAGACAATTTGGTACTGGCACAAGAACAGACCCATAGACCAGTGGAACAGAATAGAGAGCCCAGGCATAAACCCAAGCATATATGGTCAATTAATATATGATAAAGGAGCCATGCATATACAATGGGGAAATGATAGCATCTTCAACAACTGGTGTTGGCAAAACTGGACAGCTATATGTAAGAGAATGAAACTGTATTACTGTCTAACCCCACACACAAAAGTAAACTCAGAATGGATCAAAGACCTGAATGTAAGTCATCAAACTATAAAACTCTTAGAAAAAAATATAGGCAAAAATCTCTTGGACATAAACAGGAACAACTTCTTCATGAACATATCTCCCTGGGCAAGGGAAACAAAAGCAAAAATGAACAAGTGGGACTATATCAAACTAAAAAGCTTCTGTACAGCAAAGGACACCATCAGTAGAACAAAAAGAAATCCTACAATATGGGAGAATATATTCATAAATGAGATATATGATAAGGGGCTGACACCCAAAATGTATAAAGAGCTCACACACCTCGACAAACAAAAAGCAAATAATCCAATTAAAAAATGGGCAGAGGAGCTGAACAGACACTTCTCCAAAGAAGAAATTCAGATGGCCAACAGGCACATGAAAAGATGCTCCACATTGCTAATCATCAGAGAAATGCAGATTAAAACCACAATGAGATATCACCTCACACCGGTGAGGATGGCCAACATCCAAAACACAAACAACAACAAATGTTGGCGAGGATGTGGAGAAAAGGGAACCCTCCTACACTGCTGGTGGGAATGCAAATTAGTTCAACCATTGTGGAAAGCAGTATGGAGGTTCCTCAAAAAACTCAAAATAGAAATACCATTTGACCCAGGAATTCCCCCCCCTGGAATTTACCCTAAGAATGCAACAGTGCAGTTTGAAAAAGACATATGCACCCCTGTTTATCGCAGCACTATTTACAATAGCCAAGAAATGGAAGCAACCTAAGTGTCCATCAGTAGATGAATGGATAAAGAAGATGTGGTACATATACACAATGGAATATTATTCAGCCATAAGAAGAAAACAAATCCTACCATTTGCAACAACATGGATGGAGCTAGAGGGTATTATGCTCAGTGAAATAAGCCAAGCCGAAAAAGACAAGTATCAAATGATTTCATTCATCTGCGGAGTATAAGAACAAAGGAAAAACTGAAGAAACAAAACAGCAGCAGACTCACAGAACCCAAGAATGGACTAACAGTTACCAAAGGGAAAGGGATTGGGGAGGATGGGTGGGAAGGGAGGGGGAAGGGGGAAAAAATGGGCATTAAGATTAGCACGCATAATGTAGGGGGGGCCACAGGGATGGCAGTACAACACAGTGAAGACAAGTAGTGATTGTATAGCATCTCACTACGCTGATGGACAGTGAGTGTAATCGGGTATGGGGTGGGGTCTTGATGATGGGGGGAGTCTAGTCAACATAATGTTGCTGATGTAATTGTAGGTTAATTATACCAAAATCAACCAATTTCCCCAACTCTCTACTTCTGGTAATGTAGTTAATTAGATTATATTTTTGACATAACTCATTTTGAGTTAGCAATCCACTATGAGCCCTTGGACCCCTTCCAAATACAAGATTTTTAACCAGGTCTCACATATTGTTTGTTCATATTTTTTTTTAATGATGCTGTTATTTCAGAACCTTTAGTCTTGTAACATCTCATCTTGTTATTGGGTTCTTTCTGAATCTGATTTTGCCATCCAACATATCAGCTGTTCTCCCTATATGAAAACTGGTCTAGCATGTACATCTCTTCTTTACTCTTCCATTCATTTACAGGACAGAAGAACCTTAAAGCATATCTCTACGTTGACAGACTTACAGACACAAAAGTACTAACTTTACAACTACCTACTACCCTCAGCCTCACTCTCCTTCATTTTTACCATATGAGATGGACTACCAAACCTCTTGCTGAAATCCTGATACACTGTGTCTCTGGCAGTGTGTGATTTACTACACGGTCTCTGATTTACTAACCTATAGAAGGAAAAAAAAAAGTTTGCGAAGGACTAAAGCCTATGGAGCAATGCTCTTCCCAAATCACCTCTATTCCTATTTAAAAATTACCTAATCATCAGTTCTAGAATTTGTACAAAATTGACATCAAGCTCACCATTCTATAACTGACAAAGTTTGTGAGGGGAAATTACTCACTTGAACATAATTGATAAAGTCTTCCTTAAAAAGAGTTCTTCTCTGTATTTTGTATTCTAGATCTGAAGCCTTCTTCATGATAGCCCTGAGGAGAAAGTCATTTAAAATGTAACACTTGAAAAGAGCAAAAGTTAAGTAACTTTGGGGTTTTTTTAATTTCTTTACTTTTAATATACTTAAAACATGTATTTACCATAACATATAATTCCTAAAAATTATCTTTCATAAGAAAGTAGTCTCTTACATAATTACTTCTGTGTTCTTAAGGGGTCAGGATGAATTTTACAACTTTCAGGAAAATCATCTCAATCAACTTGCTGGACCATTAACATTCCCACCAGCAAAGCAAATAATGGTAAGTACTTACATAATTTATATGTGGTACTAGTAAAGATTTCTTTTCCTTCAAATTCAAGTCACTTAGGTTTCAATAATAAGCAAATCTCTTTCAATTCCTCTAAGTTTTCAACAGGCAGGTTTTTAAAAAATCCCAGACTGTCTCTACCTAGAAGGGTTTATTATTACGTCAAAGACCTAAGATTCACTGTATTTAGCTAAGGAGTGAACACACATGTATATATTAGGAGAATTTAATGCAAAATGTGCAAGACCAGTAATTGTCTGCACTTAGCAGTAACAATATTTACCTAGCATTTTATTAAGAGCCCACACCTCTATGCAGCATCTCATTAACAACTGTTTACTTTGAGGTTCCCATAGTCACATTACTACATCCAGCCACTATAAAATGAAGAAAGTCACAGAAAAATCATTAAAACTATTAAACTTAATTTTAACCAATTACTCAATAACAACTATGTGCCAGAGGTAAGCCCTGGGGTAGAATCCGAAATTGAATTGAATAGTCTCCATCCTCAACTCCTGTGAGAAAAATTTATCTACTCCCACAACAAGCTGTTCACATCTCTAACACAGCATACTCTACTACAGTTGCCCCTTGAACCACACAGGTTTGAACTAGGAAGGTCCGCTTACATATTGGACTTTTTTTTCAATAAAATACTGCAAAAAATTTTGGAGACATTTGCAAGACAATTCAGAAAACATTTTCCTTTCTCTAGCTTACTTTATTGTTAAACTGCAGTATTTATATACCTACACAAAATAGATGTTAATCAACTGTTTATGTTCTCCATAAGGCTTCAGGTCAACAGAAGCCTATAAATTTGGGGGGAATCATAAGTTAACATGATTTTTGATTTGGGATTGGGAGTGGGGCAGAGCCCCTAACTCCTGCATTGTTCAGTGATCAACTGCACAATCAACTTCAGTACACCCGCACTGAAATCAAAATGTTTCGTTTGGCCCCTCCATCATATACAGGGAAGTTAGCCTGATCCTGGTTTTATCATCTGTACGGCCCCAAGACCTGGCTCCACGAAAAGGTCGGTACGTTTGCTGAGTAAATAGGCTGATCACTTTGCAATGAATGAGAAATTAATTCTAGGCATTATCAAAACTTGGAAAGGGCCTTTAGCCATGTTAGGAAAAACAAACACAACTCAAGTGTCCCCGTACAGTCTCCCCCTTGACACACACGCCCCAACCTTCCCTCACCCGCCCCAGCTCTTCCCCAGCTTTCTCACCTAATCTCCGCATGACTGAACAGTCCAATGCGCTCCAGCTGCTCCAATTCCGGGAGTCGATCTTCTATGCGCTCCTGAATTATCTCTGCCATGAGGCCCGAACCCTAACAGGCGGACAGCCTCCGAACCTCAGGCAACACGCGAAGGGAAAACCCACCTTCTACCCCTGGGCCCCGGCCCTGTGGTTCGCGCATGCTTACGTAAGGCGCGCACGGGGCCCTGCCTCTTCCGCTTCCGCCGCCTCCGCCGCCGGAGAAGACCCTCTGGCCCTTGCGGCCGCGTTCACCTCCCTGTGGCCGACCGTGGTGTTGCAGCGAGGACCCCGCCCGCGCCGGAGGACTCACGTGGGCAAGAGCGGAGGGGTGGGGCTAAATGCGCGAGGCTGGACGTGGGCCGGGGTCGGAAAAAGCGCCTCTGGGTCTGGAGAGGTTACCTGAGGAGGTGAAGCGCGCTTTCTGCAGGAAGTTGTCTTTGTTTATTCTGTTGCCATCCCGCGTCCTAGCTTTCCAATACCACCACCAACAAAAAGAAAACAAAAGGGGAAAGATAATAGAGATTATCGTGTAATTATTGTAAACACTTCAAAAAGTCAATAATGAAAAATCATAGGGGGCGCTAAAACTGACCAGGCTATCGAAAACACTGTCGGCTTTGGGCTGGATTTCGTAAACCAGTGCTCTTTCACGTGCCAATTAGAATCTCTAATTGGTTGGTTAATTTTAAACTGAGACATTTTTATTATTTAAATAATTATCATGGCTTTGTAGACAACGTCTTTCAAAACATATGGCCCTGGGTGGGTATCAGAAACTATAGTTTCTTTTTTAGGAGAGGTGAACTTGGTACTGAACAGCTTGAGAGTTACCGGAATAAACCAGTGAGATACAGACCCTCCTTAAATCATTGCCCAAGCAACTTAGCATTTCTAAGAGAACCATCAGACAACCCAGCTTGGAAGCCACATTGTTGGTATAATTAATAAAAAATAACTACATGGCTCAGTTCTTTTTAAGTTCAGGAAGATAATAAAAAAAAAACTAAAGCAGGAGTTCTTGTTAGACCTGTTTATTTCAACATTTCACATTAGCACCTTGATGCTCTGTGTGATTTATGAAAGGAGAACAGGCTTAGCAATTAACCATGTTCCACCTCTGTGCCTTTCCTTTCTTTCCTCCCTTTCACATTTTTCCCCACTGTCTCAGTATTGAGGCAAAGGTTGACTCGAGTTTCATCATTTCTGGCTTCCCTATGCTGTAAGACATGAGACAAGTGGAAGGAATCATGGATGTAAAACAAAGATGAAATTTCTCTGTGAGAGGAAAATCTCTGGGGCCTGTGTTAATAGTAAGAGTGGGGATGCCACTAGACAGTAAGGTCCATATGGGCAGGGAAATTCTGTTTAATTTTGTTCATTAAACACCTGAGAGCTTAGAACAATGCCTAGAAGATAATAAGCGCTGGATAAATAACTGCATGATGTAGTAAAAAAAGACACTTGCTAAATTTCTTTAGGTACAAGCGAGTCAGCAAGATCTGAGAGATTTTAACCTTTCATTTCAAAGCAACTTTGACAGGTAACTATGATTTTTACATTAACCCAACTATACTTTTTTCCCTTATTTTCAACTTACATGTTTTTCTTCTCAAAGAATTATTATGATAATGGCAAAGCTTTCTTTTATCTCTTCTGCATCTCATAATAATAGCTATCACTTAACCAGGTCTTACGTGCCCAGCTACTGTGTGCTCTGTTCTAAATTCTTTATATATGAACTCAACTACTCCTATCACAAATATTTTTAAATAACCCAAGGAGAAGCTCTTAAAGAGGTAAAAAGCACCTTACTAGAGAAAGCCCAATACAGCAGAGGCAGCTGTGTTTGAATAATGCCCACTGGGTCTCAGAATTCTTAGTTGAGCACACCTTCTAGTTAAGGAGCTCTAGAGCCAGAGAAAAAGTATCTCAAGACTAAATCACTAAGGTGCACCGTGGAAAGCTTCACATTTCTTTTAGTCTTTTGTTTGAGCTTTAAAATTCACCACAGATGCCAGATTAGTAAACTTGTACTGACTGGGAGGCGCTACAAGGGAGCCTTCTGTGTGCCGAACTGTTCTATACTTGATTGGAGGGTCACATATATGGGTGTATACATATATGTAAAAATCCAACTATTGAGGTATACACTTGAGATTTGTGTACTTTATGAAAATTATACTTTAAAAGAAAAAAAATAATTCCCAGATCCTCGATTTAAGGATATCATTCTCTACAAGGGTTTCAACTATTATTTTCATATGCATGACAGGGCCAAAATATTGAAACACAAATGACCAAAGCCTTTCCCCTCTGCAGAAGAGCTCATGCAAATTTGCATTCTAGCCCACAATGTATTAGTGTTCATTTCAATATAAATTATTGTGACTTTTTTCCAGATCGTCAAGTAAACTCAATCCCAGAAAAATGTATGTTTGCCCTACGTGGCAGGAACCCTTGGCTCCTTTGCAGTGTTCATGTGCCAGTTTAGAAAATAGCAAAGAGGGGGTTTCAGTTAGGGTCCCAAGACAATCTCTTAAGGAGTCTGACCATGAACAGTAGCCAGATGTTTGCAAATCAAGTTAAAACTTCTATTCTTCCCTTCAAAGTACTTAAATATAAACTTCAAAGTAAACAAGCTTTTCTTTAAAATACTTATTGCCACATCTAAGATTAAGTTCATGGATAGCTCAGGGGATAAAAACAGCACGGAAAGAAAAGCTCATCTTTTTTTTCATTATTATTATTATTATTAAGTAAAGAGAAGTACCTAATTTCAGTGATAATGAGAGGTGAGACACCTGGAATCCCATCCCCCCACCTTGTTCGAAGTCCCCTGCTCACTTCTCCCACACAGAGAACTCTGGTAGACTTCAAAGTCAGAGCAGAAGTGATAGACACAGACTGGTCTTTGATGCCTAAAGCATCGGAGCCCTCAGTTTGATGTGAATGCAAAGCATCTGTACTTTTCAAGCCTTTCATGTTATCTCACATTGCTAACAACAAAAGCTGAAAGTTTGAGGTGACACACATTACACACATTAAAATATTTGGAACCAGGAACTTTTCATTTCTTTTTCTATTATATATGGCTTCTTTCACTTTGCAAACCATACTGGATAGTAAATTACTTCTGGCATGCAGCCTTGACAGCTTGCCAGATTTCAACTGGAGCAAGTTTTTACAGCCGGGCTAATAAGCCCTGAAAATTAGGAGGTAAGTATAATGGAAATAATGACATGGTCTTTAACTGCAGGAGCATAGAATGACCAAGTGAGATTCTAAAAGATTCTACTTTTTAAAAAGTCTTTTTATTCTAATGAAATCTTTTTAAAAAAAATTTAGGTTATTATAGTTCAAAACACATGTAAATGGAAAGTTTCTTTTAATTGGTGAAAAACATTTTTGTGGTGTTTTTTCTTGTGGCTTAAGTTATTGCTTTTTGCAGGCTCAAAACAAAAACAAAAACAAACCCAAGAATATGGTAGTTTAGGGATAACAACCTACTATTGAAACAAACTGACATCTTGAAAAAACATGTTCTGAAATGATTGGCTCCCAGAATGGGGCCTGGCGACCGGGTATGAATACATTCCATCAATGTCATTACTGATTAGCTACATCAACTTTTTTTTCAGTTTATCCCCAATCCAGATAGAAAACCAGTCCCTGCTTTAGTAACTTTCAGATCTTTATTGAACAAGCTTCAAAAAGCTGAAAATAAATATCACAGTTAATTTTTGTCTCTGAAAGAAATGTAGTATCCTTTGTGAGGTAGTATACACTTCTCTAAATTTAATTCTTACATCCATTTCCATTTACAATTTATAAGTGACAAGGAAACTTCTTTTTCCTCTTCTCATTCTGCCCTCCAATTAGACTTGGACAGATTAACCTCAGCAATACATGCTCAGTCCCAAATTGTTTAAGCAAAGTAGAAGTTTGGATCTGTGTTGTGTGTGTGTGTGTGTGTGTGTGTGTGTGTGTGTTTAACTATGCAAAAATAACATGGCCTTGCTCCAGAAATGCCAGCTTTCCCATAGTTCCCCAACCATACCATGCTATTTGATACTTCTATTAACACACACTATTTCTTGTGCCTGAAATGTCTTTTGCCCACTTACCCATTTGGCAAATTTAGTTCATGGGGGAAAAAAAGGAAACCTGTCCTTAACACCCCACCATCCCACCATCACTACCAATTTGTGTAGTTATATACATTACATAAAGGTCTCAGTCTTTGAATCTCCTATTTTCCCTCTCACTAATTCTTTAGGTGACCTGATCCAGGCCTATAACCTCAAATACCATCTATCAGTGCTATCCCACAAATATTTTTGTTCTGGAAATGTTCTGTATGTGCACTGTCCAGTATGGTAGTCATGAACCCCATGTAGCTATTGAGCACTGGAAATATCTATAGAGCAACTGAGAAACTGAACTTTTAATTCAATTTAATTAATTTAAATTTAAATTGTCACTTGTAGCTAGTGGCTGCCACATTGAACAGTGCAGATCTATATGACTTCCAAATTTATGGCACCAATCTATACTGATGCCCTGAACTCCAGACTCAGCTAACTGCCCACTCAACATTTCCACTTAGAAATCTTACAAGCATTTCAAATTAGTATGTCCAAAACCAAGCTGCCAATGTTCTTCCCCAAAATTTACTCTTGCTCTAATCTCCCTCTTGGTTAATGGCAATTCCAGGCCAGAAGTCTGGGAGTTGCCCGTAACTTCACAACTAATTGTCAGCAAGCCTCTGTTCTACAAAATATATCCAGAATATGATCTCTTGCCATCATTGCTACTGCTATCATCTGGGTGCAAACTACCAATATCTCTAACCCAGATTATTGCTATGGCCTCCAACTGGTCTACCTGCTTTCACCGTGGCACTCTGGAGTCTTTCTTAACAGGAATCTATTCTTAACAGGTGTGTGTTCTTAACAGTAGCCAAAGTTATTTTGTTGAAATTTAAGTCAGACCACATACTTCTCTGCACAAAGCCTTGCAGTGGCTTCTTGACTTAGAGTAAAAACGAAAATTCTTTCACTTGCCTACAAAGCCCTATGCAATCTCTTACCCTGCTCCTCTCTTTCCTCTCTAACCTTATGTCCCACTCCTCCCTAGTTTTCTCTATGCCAGATATATTAGCTTCCTTGGTATTCCCTCAACAGGGCAATTCAGAGCCTTTGCACTGGCTGTTCTTTCATCATTCTGGAATTCTCTTTCCCACATAAATTCATGGCTCATTCCCTCACCTCCGTCAGATCTCTCTCAAATGTCATTCTCTTAGGGAGGCCTTTGCTATTTAAAATTGCAGCCCCTATCCTCAAAGATCCTTATTCTATGTTCTTGCTTTTTTCCCGTCCACAACACTGATCACCATCTGACATTCTATATAGTGTTTATTATTTGTCTCTCCTCACACGTACACTGAAACATAAGCTCCATTGAGTCAAAATTGTTTGCTGCTCTATCTCCAGGTTTAGGCACATAGTAAATGCTAAAACATGTTTGTTGAATAAATGAATGAATTTTGGATAGTTGTACTACTTAGTTTGAATTGTTAACATATCTTTAATCTATATGTCTATCCTTCACAATACTGTGACTTCCAGGAAACAGAGAACCAGTGTTTTATTTATCTTTGTAGTCCTAAGAACCTAGCTTTGGAAAACATTAGGGACTCAAATATTTACTGAAAAGAAACAGCTCTACATTATGCATATCACCTGTTATAAGAGTCACTCACAGTGTCTCATATGCCTAAAACCGTTCTTAACGGAAACTGATCTACCCACAGCTACTTTTTTCTTTCCACCTGAACCTGAACTATTTGCCACTATTGCTCAAACCACAAGTTAGCTCATGACTCAAGGACAACCAATCCACTGGCTGGCCAAAAACATATAATGTACCCTGGCATGAAAAGGTAAATTGAACTAGCTTAAGTCTCCCTTTTTGGACTTGAATTAAGAAGAATAAAGAGAATTATGTGGTGGGAACATATGAATTAAAGCCAAAGAGAGTCCATGAGTTAGAGATAGGAGCTTGGGGAGCCTGGTAAGGCAAAGTTGTAAGGAAGCAGAAACTATGAAAGATAGAAAAGGTATACAGAGTAAGGGGTGGGAGGGGCAGTTAGGAACACAGCACCTAACAGAAAACGGAAAGTCACTGAGTCACATTAATAAGAGCACCCTGGAGGGAGGATCCACAAACTCTTACAACTGAAGCCCCATTTTGAAGTGTTTTGAAGCCAGTTCTCTTGAAGCTCTGTTCCCCTTCTTGCTCTCTGTGCCAACTTTCAATAATGCCCAATTGCTCCAGGTGCCCTAAGAGATTGTCTCTTCTTTACAACCCTCAACCCTAACAAAAATACCATGCTTGATTCATATAGTTGCTGTCACATGTAGAAAAGGGAGGGTATTGCATTTTTATATTTTCCACCGAATGATAAATTTGAGATGTTCATCAAAGCTTTAGGCAACTGACCCTTGGAGCTTTGAACATTTATTAGAAAGCACAAGGGGAAATGTCCTCTTTGGAGCCATTTCATTTCTTTTAAAGTCACAATCACATGGCAAGCTAGAATCCATTTACAGTGTGAATATACTTGCTTTAAACAAATTTGAAACTCTGGGTTAACAACAGTAGATTGTTTGGTCACTTTTAACAATCTTTTATTTATTTTATTCCAAAAATAATATACCATTAGAAATTCAAAAGCCATATTCTTTTAAATAGTGAGAATTTATGAACCACAAGAGAGCCACAAACCTAACGTTCCTGTGCTACGATTCAGTTTCAGTGAAGTCTATTGGCTTGGGTCAACACAAAGCACCTAAGGAAAAGGACTTTCTGCTTCAGAGATGTGGCCACGACCTCTCTCCTTCTTCAGCAGCCCTCCCCTAGAGATCCGCACAGCTGCCGCTACCACAGGGAAGCCAGCCATTTCAAAAGGCACTCAGCACTTTGCTCCAGGGACAGTGGGGCATAAAAGACCACCCATTTTATTTTGAGTACATTTTGGCAGTATCTACCAACATTTTAAACATGTATGCCTTAAGGCCCAGCAATTCTGACATCTATAAATCTATCTGATAGAGATACTAACAAAAGTGTACAAACATACATGTATAAGGAATGTAATTGAAGCAATGTTTATAACAGCAAAACACTGGAAAGATCCTAAACTGTCTATCAAGGAAGTGGTTAAGTAAATTATAGGACTCCATATAATGGTATACTATGCAACTGTTAAAGAGAGTGAGGCGCGTGTATGCAGTGAGATGGAAATAGGCCTATTATACAATGTTAAATCCAAAAGAGGCAAGTTGCAGAATAGTAGTTATTGTAGATCTATTTTAAATGTGTGTATGAGTGTATTATGAGCAAAAAAGAAAAAAAGCTTGGAAGATTGCCTACCAAACCATTCACACAGTACCTCTGAGAAGTAGAATGGGGAATGTGGACTTCATACCCTGCTATATTGTTGAATAATATAACAAAGACATATTATTTTTGTAATTTCCATTTTTAAGAATTCATTTCAATAAAGAAAAAAGAAAAGTGAAAGAAGAGGCTTCAAAATCAAGTTCTGGTTCCAATCCCGGCTCTGTCATCTTTTTAGAGTTAGTTGGGATCTTAAAATGAAAACTTGCTTCGTCCTAACTTCTGATTGACACTTCACCGTAAATGCCTGAAATACCATGGCATTTATTTCATACATTGTTGTTTTTAAACACCAGAGAAGAGTGCCTTAAGGGACTTGTGATCTGTTTTTCCTGTGAGGAACACTTTGTAAGGTGAACAATTTCACTCCCTAACTTACCTGTTTGCTAATAAGATACCCATAATAAGAAGGGCATATTTTGTCTCTCACAAATCCTGCTCCCTTTTCTCCGCATCTCACCCCAAGCTTTCACAACCTGGGAGCTGTCCAGGTACAAATTAACATTTAAAAAGACCTCAAGTTGTTCACACAAGCAGCTCTATTATTGCTCTCCCCTTTATAGCCTTGGCCTGCTCAAAAACCCACACTGAAATTGGATCACATCCACTCCATCCCTTCAGCACACAGGTATTGTGGGTGAGAGGCCGCTCTTGGCTACAAACGCCTTTATTCATTCTAAAGTAACTTCATTCATAAGGTTCATTGAACAACCAGTTTGTGCCCATCACAGGCTCTGACAAAGCACTTTTGCCTACCTTGTCACCAAAACAGCAACTCTGTGGGTGAGGGAAGATTCATCTAACAAGCAAGCCGAGGTTGGGAAGGGTTTGGTGACTTGTCCAAGATCACACATTAAATGAGTGAGACCGCTGGGGAGTCTAGGATGTGGGGTTGCGAAAGGTCAGTAGCATTTCTTTTTCTTTTTCTAATTAACTAGTTTTAAAAGGCAAATGGTACTCTAAAACCTGTAAAGAAAAACAACATTCCCCTACCCCACCCATCCCTCCCTCCTATTATAACTCAACTGTGCGACCACGTGGGAGTTTTAAGCTGTCTGTCTACTGGTTCCCCGCCATGCATTCTAAGTAGCACGAGTGACAGGCGTGTTGCGCAGGCTTAGGCGTGACGTAACCACGGTGCCGCTCGACCCCCACCAGCCCCTCCGCCCCTCTGCACCTCATCCACGGTCGCCCCCCTGCCAGGGCTGACAGCTTGGGTCGGGTCCCCTCTCCTCGCCCCCTGGGTCTGCGGCCCCCTTGCTGCGCTGACTGGCCTGGCCAAGGCCGAGCCGACCGGGCCGCCTCGCGGAATGCGGGTCGGGGTCGGGCCGCCATCAGGGTCTGGGGGAGAGGATGGGGCCGGGATCGGGGGACGAGGGCCGGGGCCTAAGGCGAGGCCCAGGGCGGGCGGCGAAGGGCGGGGTCGGGCGAGGACCCGGGGCCGAGGGCTGAGGCGAGGCCGGAGTCGCCGGGAGGGTTGGAGCGGAGGGCGCTGCCCGGGGTCTGCGGGGAAGGCCGGATCGAGGATGGAGGGCCTGGGAGGGAGAGCGGACGCCGAGCGGCCGCGGCTCTGGGGCCGGCGAGCACGGGAGCGGACGCTTCCTCGGCCGGGCGGCCGCGGCCTTTGGCGGTTTCCTGCGCGCCGTCGACAGGGCGGCCGTCGCTCCAGCGGAGACGGCGCCGACCTGCGCTCGGGCGGCTGCCCGCGGCCACTCTGCAACCCCAGCTCAACTCGACGCCTTCTCCCGCCCAGGCCAGCAGCCGGCCCCTCTCGGCCGCGGACTCCCGGTGGGAGGCCCGCCGGGGCGCAGCGGCCTCGGGCCTGGGCGGCGTGGGGCGGGCCCCGGGCTTCAGGTTTCCGCGCCCTGGCGGCGCCTCCCGAGGCGCGGCCTTGACGGCAGCCTGTCCTCCAAGGCGCGGCGGGAGGGGGCACGATGCTGCAACGTTGCTCTAAAGAAACCGCCCTGCCGCCCCCTCAGTCCTCCCTCTGCGCCCCTTTTTATGTCCTGTACCAGGCCGAGGGCTCCAGGACCCAGAGGGAAATCCCCTTTGTTTCTGGGGGGCGGGGGGCGGCCTCCCCAAACTGTCCTCACAGCCTGGCGGCTAAATCAATTCCTGATTTGTGTTATTATGAATTTGAAAATACTGTTCATAGTGGGTCTGTGTAATATACGGTTATATCTCCTTTCCTAGCAGACATTTTTTTATTTTCCTGAGGTTAATCATTGCCTCAGTTCTTTGTTAAGCTTTCTATGCACCTATCATTTTTCCCCCAGATAATTGTGCCCAAACTACATCTCCATTCGTTCAGACTCATCAGGTAGTACATCTATTTTGTTTTTTCTCAGAAATACTCCTCCCAGTCCAATCTTAACTGCTGCCCTCTAGACCAACTGCACGGCTCTTCTGGGATTTCCCTCCATCATCATCCTGGGAATTTTCCTTCTTTGTGAGAGTCCCCTGTGTCCTGGATCCCATGTCTTGTTTTTCTCCCTCATTCTGGCACACCAGATTTACGAGGGAAAGGGGGTAAAGGTGGTAATTTTTTTTTTTTGAGATCTTGAAAATCTGAAAATATCTTCATATTTGACCTCCTCCTTGATTGATGTTATCACTTGTTTGGATATAATATTAGGTTGGAACTCACTTTTCCTTAGAACTGTGAATTGTCTCCTAGCTTCCAATGTTATTGCTGAGAAGTCTAATGAAATTTTAACCTTTGTGCAGGACCCATATTCCTTTGTGTATTACCCTATTTTTATTATTATTTCTGAAAGTTTTGATTATCTTCTATCTCCGATATTTTGAAAATGTGCAATGATATGCCTGGATGTTCATCTTTTCATTCATTTGCAAGATACTCAAGGGCCCTTTCAATTTAGAAACTCTTGACTTAGTTCTGAAAAACTTCTTGCATTACTTTTTTTTTTTTTTTGCATTACTCACTAGATCTCTCCCCTCCACACTCTGCCACACTCCATCCTCATACATCCTCTCTGTTCTTACTTGTCCAAATTTCTGTCATTTGCATATTGGAATCTCCAAATAATTCTAATACTCTCGTCTTTTCTCTTCCACTTCTCCTTTCTCTCTTTTTTTCCTCTGTCTGAATTTCCTCGACTTTATTTTTTATACTTTTCATTGCTGCTTTGTCAATTTTGCCTTCTAAAAAATGGTGTGCTAGTAAATATCTAATAATCATCTCTCTGAAGTGGTGTTGGGGGTGGAGTGTTGATTGGTAGTGTTTGCCCATTGCCGTAGTGTAAATATTTCCACCACAGCTATTTTCAAGCTACCAACATTACATCACTGAATGCAGAGCTGGGAAGAGATGTACAATCACATATCATGATGTTAGTATTTCTACCATCTAGATATGATAGGCAAATAATCACAAGAGCATAGTAATAATAAAATGTAGAACTATTTGAAAATGATGAGTTTTGAGTATTTATTACTTTTGTTTTTAGTATATTTGACTGTAATCAAGCTTTTAGTAATGACTGTGTATAACAAAATTCCCGAAAATTTAACAGTTAGCTCTTGCAAGCTGGTATGAGCCAATTCCTGCAAACTACTGCATCAAAGTAAAAAATCATGGTCTCTGACATAATAAAATTAAACCAGAGTCATCTTCCAAATGTAGTTCTGATCTGTCACTCCCCTGAGTGGAACTCTTTATTGCTTCTCTCCCCACTGAAACCCTCAACAGTCAAGGGTCAATTCACATTCCACCTATTTGTTCATCAAACAAATATTGATCAAGCATCTGCTATGGCAAGGGCTTAAGCAAGAGACTGAGGATACAAGTATGAATAATATAAATTTCCTTTCTTTGAAGTACTCCCAGTGTAGTAGGAGAAGAAAAACTTACGTACTATTGAATGTGATAAATATGAAAAAATATGCATTAGTACTATAGGAATGCCTAGCAAGTGACTAATTCAGCCTGGGGGAATCCGCCAAGGAAAAACTCAGCAGCATGTCTTTCCTTGTCCTTTAGGTCTGCTAGTGGGTTGGGTTTTTTGTTTTAGGGATTATATGGTTTTCTCATCACAAATCCTAAAGGTAAAGAGTAGTGTCCATTTTTAAGACTGTTAGTCTATTTCTTTCTTTTTTTTTTTTACAATTTATTTTGGTATCATTAACCTACAATTACATGAGCAATACTGTTGTGATTAAACTACCCCCTTCATCAGGTCCCTCCCACCAACCCTGTCCATCAGTGTAGTGCGATGAGAATCACTACTTGTCTTCTCTGAGTTGTACAGTCCTCTCCGTGCCCCCCCACCTTATGTCTGCTAATCGTAATGCCCCTTTTACCCTCTTATCCCTCCCTTCCCGCCCTTCTTCCCCAGTCCCTTTCCCTTTGGTAACTATTAGTCCGTTCTTGGGTTCTGTGAGTCTGCTGCTGTTTTGTTCCTTCAGTTTTTTTCTTTGTTCTTATACTCCACATATGAGTGAGATCATTTGATACTTGTCTTTTTCGGCTTGGTTATTTCACTGAGCATAATACCCTCTAGCTCCATCCATGTTGTTGCAAATGGTAGGATTTGTTTTTTTCTTATGGCTGAATAATATTCCATTGTGTATATGTACCACATCTTAATTCATTCATCTACTGATGGACACTTAGGTTGCTTCCATTTCTTAGCTATTGTAAATAGTGCTGCGATAAACATAGGGGTGTCTCTGTCTTTTTGAAACTGGGCTGCTGCATTCTTAGGATAAATTCCTAGGAGTGGGATTCCTGGGTCAAATGGTATTTCTATTTTGAGTTTTATGAGGAACCTCCATACTGCTTTCCACAATGGTTGAACTAATTTGCATTCCCACCAGCAGTGTAGGAGGGTTCCCTTTTCTCCACATCCTTGCCAACATTTGTTGTTGTTTGTGTTTTGGATGTTGGCCATCCTCACTGGTGTGAGGTGATATCTCATTGTGGTTTTAATCTGCATTTCTCTGATGATTAGCGATGTGGAGTATCTTTTCATATGCCTGTTGACCATCTGGATTTCTTCTTTAGAGAAGTGTCTATTCATGTCCTCTGCCCATTTCTTAATTGAATTATTTGCTTTTTGTTTGTTAAGGTGCGTGAGTTCTTTGTATATTTTGGATGTCAACCCCTTATCAGATACATCATTTATGAATATATTTTCCCATATTGTAGGATGTCTTTTTGTTCTACTGATGGTGTCCTTTGCTGTACAGAAGCTTTTCAACTTGATATAGTCCCATTTGTTCATTTTTGCTTTTGTTTCCCTTGCCCGGGGGGATATGTTCATGAAGAAGTCGCTCATGTTTATGTCCAAGAGATTTTTGCCTATGTTTTTTTCTAAGAGTTTTATGGTTTCATGACTTACATTCAGATCTTTGACCCACCTTGAGTTTACCTTTGTGTATGGGGCTAGACAGTAGTCCAGTTTCATTCTCTTACATGTAGCTGTCCATAGTCTATTTTTTTTTTGAAAGACAAGAGATGTACTCAAAATAGACTGCTGGTTTATTCCGCTAAGTGCAAAAATTTTAGACTGAACTAACGAAGGATTTCTTTAGGCTATCAATGTATGGGAAATGTAGGAATATTAATTGTTAATATTAACACACTTCAAGTACAAATAGAAGAAATGTCATGGAAATAATATGAAACAAAGTATAAGTATTAGAATATATGGCAGTGGATAAAATATACTTGAGAGTTGTAACTGAACCATAAACTTCCCAGAAAGCATATAGTATTTCATGAGATTAACAATCATTAGAGGATCACAAAGATTCTTCTAACCCCAAATATATCAGGCTATGATCCCTGTGCAGATCTAGTAGAATGATCTAGTAGAATATTCTAATTGTGTAAAGAAATATGCCCATAAAGTTGAAGTGACTTTTCTAAAGTTATTTAGATGTTGGCTGAGCTAGGATTAGAGAACCTAGGTGTCTTGGCTCCCACCTTAGTGTGTCTTCTCCTCCAAATACTTTAAATGTTTACCTAGGGTAAAGCTCTGATGTCCATCAAGCAGTAGTAAAGCAACATCATGTCAATGTGTTTATTCCTTTGTTAATTAGTTCAATAAACATTTATCAGACACCTGTTCTACAATAGGCTCTAGAGATGCGCAGATGAATTAGACATTAGATAGTAGGGTAGACAAAATACACTATGGGTAAAATATTTTATCTGGAAAGATTGGAGGATATTTTCATGTCAGAGATGACATCTGAGTTAAAATGATAAATGTGTAGAACTTCGATGAGGGAATGGGGAAAGGCATACCACGAATATTTTAAAAATGTGGAAATGCTCATGGAATAATACTGAATTGAAACTAGGATGATTGGAGAGGGGGAAGTATGGCCAGGAATAGAAAGAGATGAGATAAGAAGGTAGGAAGGACTCTGGTTTTACAAGGCCTTTACCTGAGGAGTTAGGGATATTTATTAACTACAAAGGTTCTGTCATAGTCTTAGTCTTATTTTAAGCAGGGATAAGTAGCTTAGGCACTTGAAAAAGCCCTCAGGACTTGTGGCTTTCTGAACTACTTGTAATATGCCATAATTCCCTCTGAAATACTCCTAAATTCGGTGTCAGGAAACATTTAGCCCAGAATAAAACAAGCTTTCCAACTGTGTTGGGGGGTTTTATGGTGAGAAACCTGAAACATGACCCTTATTATTAAGTGAAGAGGAAGTCCTCCATTTGGAGAGTGAATTCTGCCAGTAAAGAGGAGGCATCACTAATAAGCAGACCTTCGACTCATATGCCACCCCCATTGCCTCTCTCCCACCAGCATTTTCTGGCCAGGGCAACGAGCAGTGCCACCTTCCTTTAACTCAGGAATTTGGTTGTCATCTCTCTCCTCCCTAACATTTCAAGGTACCTGGGAAAACAAAATTAGTTCTTTGTCACTAAAATGTGGTGACACTTTTTCAACACATAATTGTATTAACGGCACCAACTGGCATAAGTACTGAGGAAGGAAATAGATTAAAAGAATATGACTACTCACATAAAAAAAATAAAAAAGCTGAGTGTCATAAACACCAGTTTGAATTCATATTGGATTTAATATAGAAATGGATAGATACAGGAATAATTATAGATTTGTGTATATATTATCCACATATATATACTCTGCATGTGTTAGTATGCATGCATGTGTTTCCTAGCTCTATCCAAGCAGGCCTGGAAGCAATGAGCACATCCAGCAGCCACATCCTGGTTTCTCTATTTTATCTTAATAAAAGGAGGCAGGGCTCCTTAGAAAAGTAGCTGATCTTGGAGAAAGGACTAAGGTAGGGAATATACTAGTTTTGCATTGGACAGTAAAATAAAGAATGTAGTATTGTATTGGATATAGCCCAAAGTACCAAATAAACATCCATGAACCCATACTGATACAAATAAATGAATAAGTACAGAAGTAAAGGAGAAGAGAAAAATCTCTTGGACAAAAGAATTGGAAATAATTTCCATAGATAGTCATCCGTCAAGGAGATGGAGCTTAATTCACCACAATCACCATCACCACATCTAAGTGTGGGCTTCACTTGGGGACTTGATTCCAAAAAGTACAGGATGGAAAGGGGGGAGTAACTCCATGGTGAAGACTGTCAAATACTAAGTTAATCTGGTAATGAAGGTTAACATCATCAACGCAATTATGTTGACAGGATATACCCTGGATATGATGTGATGAGAAAGGTTCTTCACCGCTGTGATATTTCGCTCCAAAACCACGCTATTAGAAAGACATTAGACAAACCCAAATTGAGGCACGTTCTACAAAATACCTTACCAATACTCTTTAAAACTGTCAAAATCATCAAAAACAAGGTAAGTCTGAGAAACTGTCACAGGTCATAGACCAGAGGAGACTAAGGAGACACGAGGACTAAATGCAATGTATCCTGGATCATAGATAGATAGATAGGTGGGTAGACAAAGACAGTTAACTTTGAACCCAACAGAAAATACATGTATTATTCATACATTCACGAAATAGTAAAAGTAACTGGTCATTTTAGGCCTTGGGAAAAAAAACTCAACAAATTCTCAAAAACAGAAATTATATAGACCTTTAAAAAAATTCTTATCAGAGTGCAACACAGAATTCATAGGAAATTGATCAAATAAATTATGAAACATAAAAAAAGGACTAGGAACTTTATTTTCTAAGGTCCCTATCTGTGGGTAATTAAAACTGCTCAGATCTTTTTGTATGCTCAGTATTTTTTAAGCATTTTATATTAATCTGTAGAAGAGGATTTTTTAGATTCTTGCATGATAAGTTCATTATAAACTTTCCTTTTTTATTTCCCATCCTAAATATTGTGCACTTCACCTTCTTGCCGGGCACTCTTCAACATCATTTGACATGTTTTGAGTGAATTTGTAATCCCTTTCTGCTCTGGTGGAGAAAAGATAATGGCTTTTGTTTATTTGTCATTCAGGAACCAAAAATGGAACCTAAGCTTTATAGTTTCATCTAAAAGGAACATTAGTATGTATTTAACTTAGGTATAGCACACTGGAAAGTGATTCTGTGATTTTCTTAGAATTAAAGAACGGGAATATGCAGCCCTATGTTTATCACAGCAATATTTACAATGGCCAAGAAATGGAAGTAACCTAAGTGTCCATCAGTAGATGAATGGATAAAGAAGATGTGGTACATATACACAATGGAATATTATTCAGCTGTAAGAAGAAAACAAATCCTACCATTTGCAACAACATGGATGGAGCTAGAGGGTATTATGCTCAGTGAAATAAGCCAGGCGGAGAAAGACAAGTACCAAATTATTTCCCTCATCTATGGAGTATAACAACAAAGGAAAAGCTGAAGGAACAAAACAGCAGCAGACTCACAGAACCCAAGAATGGACTAACAGTTACCAAAGGCAAAGGGACTGGGGAGGATGAGTGGGAAGGGAGGGCTAAGGGGATTAAGGGGCTTTATGATTAGCACACATAATATGGGGTGGGGGGGCGGCATGGGGAAGAAAGTATAGCCCAGAGAAGACAAGTGGTGACTGTATAGCATCTTACTATGCTGATGGACAGTGACTGTAATGGTGTATGTGGGGGGGACTTGTTAATAGGGGGAATGCAGTAATCACAATGTTGCTCATGTGAAACCTGAGCATAAGATTGTATATCAATGATACCTTAATAAAATAAAATAAAGAAGTATATCCCTTAACATTGTTAAAATAATTAAATAAAAAGATAAATATTGATTAATATGAAAAGAAAGAAAGAAACAGAAGGAAGGAAGGAAGGAAGAAAGGAAGGAAGAAAGGAAGGAAGGAATAAAGAAAGAAAGAAAGAAAGAAAGAAAGAAAGAAAGAAAGAAAGAAA
>JAQQAC010006923.1:2233503-2329433 GCA_029783875.1 Phataginus tricuspis | reverse complement strand
AAAGAAAGAAAGAAAGAAAGAAAGAAAGAAAGAAAGAAAGAAAGAAAGAAAGAAAGAAAGAAAGAAAGAAAGAAAGAAAAAGAAAGGGAAATAGAGAAAGAAAGAAAGAACTGGGATAACTTTAACAATCACCTAGAACAGTGTTTCTTGATTTTTTTCCCTGATGTCTAATTTGATATTTTAAACATTCCTATTCCTCTACCCCTGAAATCCATGTCTATGTGTTTTGGGAGGTATGCCCTAAGAACACTGATATATGGAAGACTGTCTCTCTTCATTTGTCCACTGATAAAGAACTCTCTTCAGTGATGATAGTGTAAAAACTACAGATAGCTTTTTGTTTTCCAAAATTAAAATTATAATGCTGAATGTGATTTTCCAAATTACACATGATCCACCCTCAACTTCCAGGGATTCTGTTATGGTAAAAAATCACTGGCTTAAACCAAACCTTAATTTTTATATTCAATAAAACTGAGACCAGAGAAGTTTAACTTTCTCAAAACTTACACTGTGAATTAATGACCAAGTCAAGTCTTGATTCATAGTATGATATTCTTTCTCGTAAGCTTGTTGCAAAGTTGAACTTGAGGAAACAGTAGATTTTTAAAACAGAAATAGAGCCAGAAGCATTTCTCCTCTATTAAGAGAACTCTTCGAAGAGTGCTCTCTGAAGAAAGTCCAACCAAATTAAAATTCCTTGGCCTCTTTGTGTTAATTTGATCCTGATACACTAAAAGTACAGAAAATTTATCTTGATATAAAGTAGAAGTCCTACTCCTCCAATCATCGTCTCTCTTTACAGTGCCTCTGTGATAGAAAATGGTTACAGAATTCTGATTTCTGTTGTTGAATGCTTTTATAATCTCAAGGAATGTCTCTGAGGCGTGTCGAGCACAAACTATCCCAGTGGCAACATGTAAGCCCTATGTCGTGCCATCAGAAAGAGCTGCTGAATCATTCTGTGGTCTCTTCAGGACACTTCTCTTATGTAGCTCAACTATGAAGGTGGCAACTTTCTCAAACTAGACACATGAATAAATTACTGTTAGGATCTTCCATGCAAAAAACTAAGTTTGAGGGCTACCAATTGCAGGGGATACGGAATGACAATGCCTTTCAGTGGATTCACAGCAATTTAAAATTGCTACATAGTCTGAAGAAAAATCTTCCTATGGATTAAAATTTAAGAGATAGGAAGCCAAGAGCATGGAAAAAAATAGTTCAACCAGGAATAATAATCATGTTTCCCCAGGAACTAATTCCACTGAATAGTGTGCATGCAGAAATAAAATCTGAATGGAGTAGGGTGGATGAGGGCATTTTTTTGTAGGAAGTACATGAAACATCCTAAAAAACACTGGATTTGTGAGCTAAGAGACAACACTTCCATAAACATTGCATCCTACAGATTGTCTTGTAAAATGTACTTAACCTCCTGTGTGATCTTGGCAAATTACTTTAAACTCTGGGACTGTTTCCTCAGGTGTATTAAAAGAGGCTTAAACCAGATACTATCTAAGTTTCCTCTAGCTATAATATTTGTTTTCATGTAGCAAATTAAATGGTAATTGCTAAATAGATCCTTCAAACAAAAAGCAGACCATGAAAATAAGAATAATACTTGTAATAACACCTAGCTCAAAATAAAGGCCTGTATCTCTTAATGTGTTCTGATTAACAGTAGTAACTAGGAATTGTGAAAGAAAGGTGAATTTGTAACTTTAAATGGAAATGCAGACTATAGGAGTATTATGGGAGTGGTTATAATACTTAGTTATGTTGAATGATTTATTAAAAACAGCAATATAGTAATGCTCTTTTTTCCTTAGAAAATGAAAAAAAAGACTTGTTTTGGAAGCAGGAAATTCGTGTAAAAATTACACATAACAGTAGCAGGACTGAATTTTTTTTCTGGGAAGAGTATGCATGAGATATACACAGACTAATTTTTTCATCTACATCTCATTACTATGAAAAAAAGTAATCTTCAGCGCTCTTAGCTTAGGTTTGTTTTAATAGTATGAAATTTTGAGATGAGCCTAGCCCAGGATACATCATCAGTGCCACTTCAGCTCATTGTTTCTCATTATCAGACTTGGGAAGGCAGTATAGTGCAATGGTTTTCAAAAACAATTCTTTTTAGCAAGTACAACTATTATCTTCAAACAAGGTATAAAATAGATAAAAGCAGAAGTGCTCTGACTGAAGATGAGGGATGCAGACCCACCATATTACAGCCTTGCCTTTTCCCTGAGGTAGCTTCTTGAAACTCTGGGGCTTCCAAGATGACAGCCCGGAAACCTTTGTTATACTGGAAAACACATGGGGTTTTGAGTCCCCTGTAACTGGGTTCAGATCTCGGTTCACTCCCTTACAGTGGGATGGTGAGTGACTTAATCTCTTTAGTGTGTGAGGGGTTAAAGATGGTAACCACCAACATTACTGTTGATGATTGTTTTGGAGAGGATTCTCAATAAATATCAGTCCACTTCTGCTTTTGTTTAAAATTAAACATAAAACAATTTGTTTTTAAAAGTGGGCATAATAGTTATTTCCAGATGCAACCTTCCAAAATTCAGATGTAGATATTTCCAATTTGTCTCAGGTGGTTTTACCTCCCTCCGATTATTAGTATCAAGTTTCTTCTTGTCCCAGGGGTTCTAACTATGGCTTACTACCATCCTTATTATATCTAGTTAACTCTAGATAGATACACACACAAATCAGTAGTTTATTACAAAAACCCATAATACACAGTGAATGTTCCATGACTCTCATGTTTTTCTTTTCTAGACAAAGGAAACAAAAATGAGTGAATTTTTATCTTAAATTTCAAATTGAACTGTTAAAATTGTTTCTTCACTCTGTCTTTTATTAGGAAGGTTATTGCTATTTTTACTGTGGAAGCCATTCCTTTAAGTCAAATTTGTTCTACTTCCTTCAGAACTTATCAGCAAATATAACTTTTTAGTTTCCTCAGAGAAAGGCTTAAACCTATTTTATTTCTGATACAGCACTTGTTGGCTTATTTTAATAATCTCAGCCTTCAATCTTAAAACAATGGAAGTGGATAGAAAGACATTTTCCAAGTTAAAAAGGAAAATTGATATCTAGGTTATTTTTTCAGCCAATGCATTCAATACTGATGATTACTTATTCTACCATAACAGGAGCAATATTTACTGATCTTTCTTGACCTAGCATGACATGTGCTGTATCTTATATCTCTAAAACTCTCTAGTTCCGTGGCATGATGATCAAATGTGAGGCCCTGGAGACAGACTGTCTGGGTGAGAATACTAGCTCCATTACTTACCTTGGGCAAATTAGTTAGCAGGTCTTGTTATTTCTTCATCCATGTTTTGGGAATAATCATAGTTACCTAACTCAGAGGGTTGCTACAAGGACTGAAAGAGTTAAAAATGTTAAGAACTTGAAATACTGCCTGGCACATACTAAGCACATAATTATTATTACCATTACTTATATTTATGCACTAATGTCCATCCTTATTACTCAAACACTCACCGGATTAGCCCCTAGGCTGTGCCAGGGACAGTGATAGACACCTCAGTTACTAGATAAATCACCCATCAACCCTATTCCCAAGAGCTTACAGCAAAGCAGGAAGGAAAAGACTTGGTGCTACAGCACAGGGGATTGTTAACTTGAATCAGATTCAGGGAGTCCATGAACTTAGGTGAGAAAAAAATTACATCTTTATTTACACTAACCTCTAACTGAAATTTAGCGTTTCCTTCAACTACTAATACAGGTGATAAATCACAGTAGTGTTAGCAGTGCCTGTGGCTTTGTTTGCAAAAGATATTACAGATATTTCCATATCATGTTAGTTCTTGCAGGTATCTCAAAATATTATTTGCCCTCATCTCTGCTTTGAACCAGTGATAGCTTTCAGACTGACCTGCTGCTAGATCTTATCTAGTACATTTAAAAAACCACCTATATCACTATCTCATAACTATATTTCTTGTTATTTTGGTAATGATATTATAATTGGCTTCCTTTGTAATCTGTAAGTTTTATATTTGTCTATTTTTAAAAGAAGGGGTCCATAGGCTTCATCAGATTGCCTAAGGGGTCCATGGCACAAGAAAGGTTAAAAATCAAAGCACAGAAGTCTGTGTAAGGCTAATGGGGGCACTAGTGAAAGAGAGCACAGTAAGGACGAATACAAAATTATTTCTTTGATAAGAGAAGCTAGGTGGCTGTCATTTTTAAAAACAAACTTAACAACAATCAATTTGACCGACTAAGGATAACTTTCTTCTGATTGCAAACGTGCATAGAATTGGGGTTTGAAAACCTGGATTCAGGGCACAGCTCTGCTACTAAATGAGCAAGTTACTTCTCTGAGTCTATTGTCTTATCATAAATGAAGATAATGCCAGCTTCATAGGATCATTATGAAAAAGTGAAATGATTATATATAAAAGCAAACTGATAACTGTGAAGGTTAAAACGATTGTTATTCTTCTTTCCTTGCACACATATCTAGTCCTTTGCCTGGAAATATATAAGAGATGGACAATGGCCTTTGCTTTTTAGGAGTTCACAGTTCAATTCCAGATATAGCAAGAAGGCAAAAACAAACAAAACCATAGAAAGCAATTAAAATTCAGTGTGAGGTAGGGGACTAAATATATACATGTCATTGACCCATGAACTTGCATCACAAGTCTCAAAAACGGTTGCCACCTCAAACTTGGAAATTACAACACAAAATAAATAAGCTGGCCACAGAAGCAACCAACCGTGAGATGATCTGTAAATGTTATACTTGTAGCAAAAAAAAAAAAAATCTGATTTAAAAGACTGTAGTGCAACCAAAATAACCCCTTAGTTAATCCTAACATGTCCATGATAATAAGAACTTTTTCATGTCTAAATACATTCTAGACAAAAAACACAAAAAGTGAGAATTTGTTACTATGCTTCTCTCATAGCGTGGTTGGCTTTGTCAAGACTACCGGTTAACTACTATACATTAAAACCATGCCCTTGCCGAAGGTGAGAACGCCCCCATGGCATTCCTAAGGAAATACCCTTTAAGAACATCCCGGCTCCCATAGCTCCATTTCTCTATTCATCCATCAAAGATTTATGATAACCCGTAACTTGATCTTTCTAACTGTATCCGCTCCCGACAGTTCCCCCCCAGAAAGGGAAAATCCATTATAAATGATAAGACCAATCATTTTGCCACTTAATTTACTGTTAACTAATACATTCTCATTCTGGTTTATAACTTGATATTTTGGATTTGCTTATTGTGATTCTGCAACCCCTGACTGAATTGGTCAAACCTCACTTTCTAATCCTATAAAGCTGAAGGCGAGCAGTTTACTGAGATCTAAAACCCTACAAGCCTCTATGGAGTGGCATTTAAAAGAGAAGGGTTATTTCAGAAAAAAAAAAACCCACTTTTGATGGAAAAATTTTTTTAATACAGTATAGTATAACAAACAAGAGAGCATTCTTAACTTTTTGTTTGATTAAAAATACAGGCTGTACTTAAACTCAGTAAATACCAGGTATACCTAATTTCAGATATTTCTGAAATGCCAAATTTTATATTAAATGCATCATTTGTAGAGCTCAGTAACTTAAGTTGCTTAAGTTCTTAAGTGCTTTCCATGAGATCAGTACTTCATATATTTAGCCATTCCAAACATACTTGTTTTGTAAACAGTGTTTTGCAGTTAACTTTATACAAAGGACCCAGAGCGGACATTTGAAAAGTGTTATTGAAAGTATGAAATGGTTCTGCGTTTACAGATTGGGATTTTTTTAAAGATAATGTTTCATTTTAATGTGATGTAACATCACAGGATTTGAATTGAAAGAACATCCTTAGAGATTATCTTGTCTAACCTTTTGAGTATTATATTAGCTCAACTCCAAACCAGTCTAAACCAGAAGACTGAATCAGGACTAGGCATCTATCTCTCCTAAGCAAGACCGTCAAAATACCCGATTCCCTCTCAAATTTTTGAGCGCAAGACGAGTAGGTTCTCAAGAAGTGTGTTCGTACTTTTAAGAAATCATTCAGTTTATTCCTCTGACCACTCCTATAGCGTTGGGGTGGAGAAGGGAGCGGTGGGAAATCATAGACACTGGCTTTGCTTCTAACATTCTGAGAGGCCACGTCTCCCAGTAACGATCCTGACGCCACACAGCACCTACATAAAATATTTTCTTCATTTTGTAGCATATTCCTCTGACATACAAATCATTCTCTTTGGTAGAGCCCGGTCGTGCCTGAGAGCGGCAACCCCAACTCCTCGACTGCCCCCAGTCCTCTCAAGGGCTTTGCCGGGTGGGATTCGGCCTGCGTAGCTTGGGACACGTGGTGACTGGGGAGCAGGGTACGCGATCCCAGCACCGGGAGCCCCGTTTACGGGAAGCGACTGGATCAACCCCCAGGCAGGCCCCTTCCTGTGAAGTTAGAGACTCGATGATAGGTAATGGATCTCAGTTCGTTTAAGAGGCCCATTGCCCCCAGGTCCTCAGAGGCCTGCCTCTCTTCAGGGGTCCCGTACCCCTCTGGGGGCGGTGACTGACGACGCTCAGAAGGCGAGAAACTGCTCCCTAAGCCGCTCTCTGGGTCCCTCTCTCCCCACAATGCACCGGGGCCAGCAGGAAGGCCGCTCCGACCCCTAATTTTCCCGCGAATTCAGTTCAAAGAGGCAGCCGGGCCCGCGATCGGCAGCGCGCACGGGCCAACCAAGCCGCGCCTCCGCGAGAAGCTCCTCCGCGTGACTGACGGAGGAATCCGCGGGCCAACGGGCTGGGCGACCGGGCGGCGCGCGCTCCCGCCGGCCAATCAGAGCGCCAGGCGGGGGAAGTGGGCGGAGCGAAGCCAGGCTAGGGTGAGCGGCCTCCGGAGCGGAGCGGGGCTCTCAGGAGGAGACACTTTTTTTTTTCCTCCCTCCTTCCCTCCTCTCCTCCTCCCTTCCCTTCCCCTCTCCTCCCCTCTCTCCTCCTTCCCCCCTCGGTCCGCCGGAGCCTGCTGGGGCGAGCGGTTGGTATTGCAGGCGCTTACTCTCCGGGGCCGCCCGGCGGGTAGCTGGCGGGGGGAGGAGGCAGGAACCGCGATGGCGCCTCAGAAGCACGGCGGTGGGGGAGGGGGCGGCTCGGGGCCCAGCGCGGGGTCCGGGGGAGGCGGCTTCGGGGGTTCGGCGGCGGCGGTGGCGGCGGCGGCGGCGGCGTCGGGCGGCAAATCCGGTGGCGGGGGCTGTGGAGGCGGCGGCAGTTACTCGGCCTCCTCCTCCTCCTCCGCGGCGGCAGCGGCGGGGGCCGCCGTGTTACCGGTGAAGAAGCCGAAAATGGAGCACGTCCAGGCTGACCACGAGCTTTTCCTCCAGGCCTTTGAGAGTGAGTATTTGAGGCTTTGAGGGCAGGAATACCACTCTTCCAGCATTGGGGGACCGGGACACTCCTGGTAGGGCCCCCTTCCTCACCGGGAGTCGATTTGGTTTGGGAGTGGATGGAGAAATTGAGGGGGCTGGTCCCCCTTCAGGGATTACGACTCAAGGGGCCCGAAGTCTAGGGTCTTTGGAGGAGACGGAATAGGGGGTCTGGATGAGAGGTCTGACCCTCATGAAGATTTGCACGAGAGGTTAGGCAGTGGAGCCCCACGTTCAGAGCAAGCTTCTTTTACGTGAGATTGCAGTTGAACTGAGGATGCAGTCAGATCCCAAGACTAGTTTTTGCTTTCTTTTATGCCTTCTGTGCTCCAGAAGTACAAGGGTTTCGGTTTTAGGTTTTGAGGAGCAAAATTGAGCCTGGGAAGAGATGAGTACAGTAAAATCGACCAAATTGTCATTAGTCTGAAATGCCTTCGCACTAACTTGGTGCTGCATGTTAACATGGCACCTTTTGATACTCGAAACCTTTCAAATCTATCCACCCATTTCATGGATACATAAACTGAGACAGGTGGTGTTTAAGCATCTTCTCTTGATGCAATTTCGGGGTTCTGCCCTGGTGTTTAAGCATCTTCTCGATACAATTTCGGGGTTCTGCCCTGTTTGTACTTCATTTGATTCCAGGATGTTTTCGTATGTCAATTTATGTTTTTAAGGTTATTTCGAGAGCAGAACTACGACTTAATTTGGAAAGGTGGGGCAAGGTGTCTGGAAACAATAGAATTTATAAAAAACATTACGACTATAAATAATCTCAACTGTTCTTTAATAAATATTATGTCCTGATTGATTCTCTTTTTGCCTTGAATGGACGTTATAATTTGGATCTTTAATACCTAAATATCTTACAGAAACTTAAATAAACTCAGCTTTATGGCTGAATGCCTTTATTTACAATTTTACCATGGCATATGTTAAGGGCATGGTATCAGCTGTGCTTGGAAAGACGTATTACATTGTTTAATGCCCTTCTTTCATTCTCTCTGATTAGTGCTTCATGAAATTCTAATTGGAATTTAATACAAGGAATTTCAGTTTTTATTGGAACGGATATTAAACCTGTTTCAGAGATTCGCATTACTCTTACTTAGTATACTTTCAAAAATCTGGAGAGGCTTTAAATTGGAAATAGAGTGGAGAACTGAATCTCAGTGATGACGATAAACAAATATCTGATTTCTTTTTAGTTTATTTGAAACTAAAACTAAATTGAAGATTAAGTAGAAATTTGAAAAATTCTCTGTTACAAGAAGACAAATCCAGAAAATTTCAGCTGTTTTGCTTTCTGATGAGTCTACCTTGGAGAGGTGAACTGTCATTAAGAGCTAGATTTGGTCACAAAAGAACTTGATTCTCCTCTAATATTGATCATAGCTTCTAAGAAGTCTAAATGCTTTGATGTGCTTACTACTATAATTAGCCATATTTAGTTCATTTTGATACTGCTGTATTTAGGTCACGTGGTACTATAGTATTCGTATATAAAATATCTCTTAAGTCCTTTTAAACAAATTAAATTTGAACTAAGTTTAGCATTAAAAAGACTTTGGGAATCTGTCATTACTTTAAAAATACTTGTTGAGGTAGTGTTTACATATTGAGCTATTTACATTGAGCAAAGTAGATAAAAACTTATGCTATAACTAGAAATAATCATTAGGAATTTTAGCTGTAATTTTGTCTTAAATTTCCGTATTGACTGATGTCATCATATCTGTATTAGGACATCTAGGAAATGGTTTTATTCTGTTTTGACTGACAAAAGGCCAATTAAAAAGTGAATATTCCACTTGGTGTTTGTCATCAATATTTCTTTTGTGGAACCCAGCTACTTCATTTTAGCTAATGTTGGAAGGAACTGAGTTATAAATAGTTTAAATGAGCTAAATTAAATGAATGTAACTATTCTTCAGTTCTACATACAAACTAGATTGAAAAGTAGCTGTCTTAGAATTGCATGACTTAAGATTGTAGAGAACTTAAATTTAAAATAAACAGATAGGAGTTTTGTGAATGTATGCTATAGATTGCATGTCTTGATCTTACTGTTCATACTGATTTCTTGATGTAGATATTCAGTGTATTATTTCCCTAACAAGCAATTTATATTGATTATTACACTGTCTGGGTTGGTGTTTTCTAGACAACTTAATAAGTAAATTTAGATAATGATTGAATTTTGTTTCCTGTTACCTAGAACCAACCCAGATCTATAGATTTCTTCGAACTCGAAATCTTATAGCAGTAAGTAATCAACAAAATTCATCAGTATTTTTCTTAGAATTTCACCTATTTAATTTTAACATTAAAAAAATTTCTTTTTATAGCCGATATTTTTGCACAGAACTCTTACTTACATGTCTCATCGAAACTCCAGAACAAACATCAAAAGGTACCTTTTATGAATCTTATTTCAAGTTGAACAAACCGTGTTAAAGTTTTGTTTTAAAGTACTATTTTCAACTAAAGATTGACATGAAAGTTGAGGTGAAAGAGCGGTTGAATTTGTTGTAAAGTGATTTTTAATAGTATCGTTTTTGTAAATCCTAGGTTATTACCAGGTTTTTCCCTAGTAGAAATAATGTAGTAATGAAGTAGAAGACGTGATTTTACTGACTAATGTTTTTATTCTGTGCTATTAGTAGGTATTTTCCAGTGTGGTTGAAATTGGAGATTTAAATATTTACTAAAGGGCTCAGGGAAACTATCTTTGATACATAAATTTAACAGTTAACTTTTGAATATTTCTTTTGTGTTCTAATAATAATTTGCTTCTATAATGATAGGCTCAGAAAGTCTCATTTTATATCTTTGGTAGTGATTTTAGTAATGGGAAATACTTTTGAGGTCAATAGGATGAATGTCCTTCAAAATAAAAAGTCTTAATCATCTAGTCTTAGAGTCTGGAGGTCAAACAGGCTTATTTTTGCCTTGTATCGTTTGATACTTAACAATGTGTAAATACGGAATGCTAGTTTCTTGTCCTGTGGGTAAGGTTATTTATTGAGCATATCAAGTGAACAACTTTAAAAGGAGACCTTCTGTTAAGCATTTTGGTGTTGTCTTAGTAAAACCATTAAGTTGTCTCCCTAGATTTTGAAGCAAAACTCCTTTGGAGACTCCTACTGGTTATGAGGAGTAAGCATCACATTTTCTAAAGCTTGACATAGTTAACTGCCGAGATACAGTTGGCCCTTGAACAACACAGGTTTGAACCGTGCAGGTCTTGAAATATTTTTTTCAATAAATACGTTGGAAAATTTTTGGAGATTTGTGACATCTTGAAAAAGCTTTTTTCTCTAGTTTACTTAGTGGTAAGAATATAGTATATAACGTGGATAACATAAAAAATACATGTTAATAAGCTGTTTATATTACTAGTAAAGTGTCCGGGTAACAGTAGGATATTAGTAGTTAATTGGGGAGTCTAAAGTTAAACATGGATTTTTCAACTGTGCAAGGAGTTGGCATCCCTAACCCCATACTGCTCAAGGGTCAACTGTATATTTAGGTGTATTTTGAAGGATTGACGTAGTAAAACTATTTGTCTTCTGATCTAGAGAGAGTGAGCATTGCATTTAATAGGTGAAACTTGCCAAGTGCCTAAATAACTAGGAAGAAGATTATAGATTAGGCAACAGAATTAAATCTGTCAACTTTATGTGTCTACTCCGTTATTTCATCTATGTATGTCAGGGTTTAGCAAGTTTTTTCTGTAAAGGACCAGATAGTATTTTAGGCTTTGTGGTCCAGGAGGTAGAACTGAGGATATTAGGTAGGATTTAGGTACAAAATTCATACAAAGACAGAAAACAAATATCCACATATTTTTTCTTGATGAATCTCAAAATATAATAATTGAGTACAGTGTTCATAATGCAGGCTTACTAGCAAGAAGCATAGAATTCTTTCATTTTTGTGGGGGGTGCAGGGGTGGCAGATAACATTTAGATTTATTGGGATTTAGAGTTAGTGTTCTGTATTATCAAATCAGTGGCACGTGTTTATCTGTAAAACAAACAAACCATTTTTAGCTTGTGGGCTATGTAAAAACAGGCAACTGGCCTGATGTGACCCATGGTCGATAGTTTGCTGACCCTGATTTATTCTATAAAAATAGAAGAATTTGATTAAGTAGTAGTTAACCTTTCCTTTAGTAATTTTAAAGACACTGTTTGATTTTAATTTAAAAGTGCTTTTTTAAAAATAAATTTGAGTCAATCCATATTTGGATTAAAAAATACATTTAAAATCCAAGTTCATTATTTTCCTATCATGTTTGTTTATTAGACTATTTAATTGTTCCTATTGTTTACTAATGGGTAGAGGCAATTTTAAAAGTTTGATAGTAGAAGCTAATTTTCTTAATTTATTGCCATTTAGGTAAGAAATTGCCTTGGGGGGGGAATTTTGAAGCAGTCTGCCAGCCAAGAAACACATAAATCCCACATAGTTTATTTCCATACAAAAATTCATTAGGAATCACTTAATTCTTTTGTTACATATCTGGCCCTGTCTAAGACATTAAGACTAATTTTTAACAGATTTTACCACAATTTATATCTTAAATGAATGCTGTCCTTTTCAAAGTAGTTGGTGACTTTGGAAGGTGGTGAATTTAGTCCAGTGATTGTGGTCTTTGTTCAAATGTTTTTGGGACTCCTTTTACCAGATTGCTTTTAGCACTATCTCTTTGCTTATTTAAAGTGTTTTTGGAACTCGTTTTTCTACTAGTACAACATAATATCCATTGTTGGAATAAACATATCACTTCCTTTGAAATTCATACACTCAATTGTAATGTTCTGGTATATATGCTAAACTTGTCTTGTGCTCCAGTCTCCCTTCATAGAGGTATTCAAATTCTGTAGGCTAACACTGCACTGACACAGTGGAAATAATGGTGAGAAAGGCATCTTTTATTGACTCCATTTTATGACATTTTATGTAAGCTGTTTCCTGAATCCTCCCAAAATTTCCTGAAATTTCTTGAATTTAAAAAATATCCTCCTTTTTGATGATCTTTTGATAATTATTTCCCTTGTTAAATCTGAAAAATGTAGCAGTACCTTTCTAAAGAACAGAAATGCTTGGTGTTGGGGGGTGGGACTGCTCTTGTATAGTTGCTTATGCGGTTTGTTTGTTTTTCCTAAGGAAGGTTGGGTTGCCTTTATGTGATCTTACCTATTTCAAGTAGTTAATATTCAATTCTCCTATGCGCTTCTCCTGTGCCACAACTCCATGTTGGAAGAGGTGAACCTTGTGACTTACAGTCTTAACTTTTCTTCCTACAGACAGGATTTCTTCTTAATCATTACATAAAGACAAACATTATTCTTAAAAGTTTCCAGTAACTTTACAACCCTCCTCAGTAATATTTCAGTATTTATACTGAAAACTTCTTTGTAACTAGTGTAAAAGAATGCTACATTTTTCTTCTTTATTCTCTTATCTGTGGAGATTGAAAATGTGTTGCCATCCTTCATAAAGCACTTCTTACTATGCTCTATTGGATGAAACTTAAATATTGAAGTTTTCAGTAACTCTAAAGGTAAAGAGAGAAGCTTTTTTAAAAACATCTTTTGTTAATGGAGGCTATTTATCACCTGAGATGTAGATTGTAGCAATCCTGCTCTTCTTGTCAGAATTTTAACTGCAATATATTTACATTAGCATTTCTCACTGATAATTTTCAATACAGTAGTTGAGTACAAAGCCGTTTTTGACAAATGAGCATATTAGTAACTTCCATTTGAACTCGAGCTTTACAAAGTAATGTGGAGTATATTAAGCTTTTCAAGTCCTAAATTTGAAGAGAATATATGAATATAAAGAGAAGTACTTGTTTCCAACTAACATATTATATGTGGGTCTAGATTTTTAGTCTCTATCTCTACGACATATATAGTAGACCATCTTAAGAACAATGATGAGTCTTGTTTAGAATCCGTTCATTCTTGAATTGCTTAGTGGGAGTTACCCTTAATTTAAGTTTCTATCTTGTGAAAAAATTTAACTTTTTATTTTTTCAACTTGTCAAGTTAAAAGCTTGTAATTTTATGATTTGAAGATATGTCCCCTGAACTTCAGAATTTTTTCATGATGGTCACAACCATCTCTTTAATATGACCTGTTACTTAACTTTAGCCATTGCTAATCTTTGAGGATATGTTTTATTAATATAGAATATCCATTTCTATGGAATAGCACTAACATTTTTTTGTCAGGTACTTAACAAAAGTGTGAATGTTTCAAAATACACCTAATTTGCATTTGTTTGGCTCAGTCCGACAGATTTAATACCTACCAAGTATAAGGTACTGTGCCAAATACTATGTGGCTTTCCTTGGAGAAAAGAAATGTCTGCCCTTCAGGAGCTTATAATATAGTAGGGGAAATAAAATATTTATGCAGGTTTCACATTTTGGAGATTCAGTGTCAAAGTAGGTATAAACCAAGTGCTATAGGTAAGGAGGAATCACTCTGGTTTGCAAATAATTACAAAAGGTTTCATGGAAAAGTTAGCATTTGAGATGAGACTTGAAGGCTTGTCTGCTGTATTATAACATACACTGTCTCAATAGTATTCATTGTTACGGCTGACCACCCATAATTTATCTTACTAAAAATAATCAAAATTAGATTTCCAACTTGTCTATTATAGTGACAATAAAGTATAATCTGTTTGTTTTTCCCAGTTGAGAAGTGATTATTTTGTTTATCTGTTTCTTCCAGGAAAACATTTAAAGTTGATGATATGTTATCAAAAGTAGAGAAAATGAAAGGAGAGCAAGAATCTCATAGGTAAGATAACCTATCAGTTTACGTTAAGTGACATACCCGAGGAAAGAGGAAAAATTACAGTGGTCATTTCCCTAGTGATCACCTCAATATTGTAAGGAGTTAGAAGGAACCTTAGAGATCAGTTGGTCCAAACTCATACACAAATCAGGAGTTAGTTCTTGTGTTCCATCTGTGGCAGAGAATCTTTAAGCCTTGTCTTATATACCTGCAATTCTGGGAACTCACTGTTTCTAATAAGGCAGCTGTGTTCGTTATTGTTTATCTCTGTTACCAATTTCTTGAATTTTTAATCAAAGTTTCTATAACATCTGCAGTTGTTATTAATCCTCCTACCTCATCTAAGGAGGGAAGGAAACTTGTATTTATGGTATATGCTAGATCCTGTGCCTGGTGCTTCACATCACATCTCTTCTAAGTAATTGTCTTCAAATCTGAGAGAAATTCTCTTTTTTTCCATCTTGTCCTGCCCCTTATTTACAATTTTCAGGCAAAATATCGCTATCTTTATTTTATGTTTGAAAGATGTTTACATATTTTACATAAGTTTTAGAAACTTGACCCTTTGGGCAGAATCTACTTACTGTATATTTTCAAATATGATACCTAACTGTTTTGATTAGCCTAATATCTGCCTAGGCTAAATAGTATACTTCCATTCTTAGACAGCAGGCTTCCATTTATTATTTTACATGTAAATTAAAGAAAGTTGAATACTATTCTAAAGAAAAACAGTAAGTTGAGCTACTTTTAGGGACTAATTCCATTGACTACTTTTAGGAAGAATTCAAAAATAAACTAGATATTTTTTAATGGAGTTGTAATAATTGTTACAATGGATTTTTCTTTTTCTATTAGAGTTTTAAATCAGAGGTTACCAATTTAGATGGGATGTGTCTGATTTAATGATGCCTCATTTATGGTTTCTGATTTTAGTGACTGGTATGTCATTTTTGCAGTTTATATTTAAGTTTGGCTTTTTAATTAGATTATTTTGTTATTTGAATTGTAGAATCAAGTTTTTTATTTTGTATCTTGCAATTTTATAGGACTAAATGTAATTGATATTCCATATCTAGGCAATCCTGATTTGTAAAAAAGCTTTGACAGTCTAGTCTAGAAACTGAGATCCCAAGTCTTTACCAGATGTATTGCTGCCCAGGGAGTATCTTATAATACAAAATTGAGAATATTCCCAGTGCATGTACACTTTGTTCTTTGCTTAAATTTCTATTCCATGTTCTTATCTGGTTACCTACCATGGACAGAGCTCTTTGGACCACCCCCCAACCCCCCACCCCCAGGGCCTTTTATAGTTAAAGTATAAGCTGTAGTCAGAGCTGGATCTGACCTCCCTACTTCTCTCCTGAACATCTTAATAGCTTGCCCTCTAGGTCTTTCAGGGTTCATATAAAAAGGAAGAATGAACCAAGACAAAAATTTGACACTTTTTTCATCTTCCCCATCAAAGTTCTACGTTCATCACTGCTAAACCCTACTACTGTCTCATTGTGACATTGGCTTTGATAAATATTACAGAGGTTCCTTTAGAATATGTGTTGTGAAGGAGATAAGATTATACTGGTCCACTTACCCAATAATTTAAAATAATCACTTACCCAATAATTTTGTTCCTTTGACCCAGTGGGTTCAACAGCTAGTCCAGGTCTGTAACAGGGGTGTTGTTAACCAACTCAGAGAAATACCGGAGGGTTGCATAGAATTTCTGCTTGTAATTTTGAAAAACAAACTTTTTCGACCTTTAGGATACAGCTAGAATCAGTTGAGTTGGTCATTTCAACCCTGTAAGTCTTTTTTTAGACCTGACTGTGTTGGAGCTGACCATGCTTAATACCCGATAAAGCACTTTAGGCCCAGGAGGTGCTGAGTTACTGTGCTAAGTGCTTCAAACCCCCCCCCACCACCCCTCCCCACAAGATCTTTATGAATGTCTCAGTGTTGCTCCCAGAGTCTCTAAAATGAATTCGGAAATTGCTCATTTTAAGTTTGCCCCTAAGGCCTTATTAAATTACTTCAGTGTATTTCTCATCTCAAATTAGGCATAATCCTGTTATTGTATTATACCTTTCACATAGGATTGTAAGAAGTTCCCCATATACCGGTAATGCCAGTACTATAAAACTGCTTGTTAAATCTGTGGTCAGATTCTCTTCCAAGAGCACAAAATAAATCTTTGTTGTTCCATGATATTAATTTGTACAAGTTAAAATCTTAAATCATACACAAAAAAGTATCTCTCTTCCATCTATGTTTTTATTCTGTACCATCTCAGACATAAACATCTTGTTCAGTTTAATTGGATCCTGGATCTGTTGAACCACTGTAGTCTGGGAGTGTTTCCACTGGAACTCATGTTCTTTCAGCACTTCCAAAGTTGTAATATCTCCACTCCCAAACCCAGTGTATTTTGTTCTCCAAGTTCCAGGGGAATATCAAGATACACAAAAATACTGTAGTATTATAGCCCAAAAGTTAGAACAATCAAATGCCTGACCTATTTGTGTCATTTGTAATGACTTACAAGCCAAACCGAAATCTAGGCATTATTTGTGCAAAATGAAGTTGATATTTAGGATCTTCTATGTATTTTATACTCTAGATCTTCAGTTGTCCTACTAGTCACAGATAACAGCAGAAACTTAGTAGGGGAAGGAGCTGATTTAAAAAAAAAAGATTTCGTGATTTTTACTTTAAGATGCCAGTCAATTCCTAACAATAGATCAGAACTGTTGTTTGTAACCTTAAAAATCAATAAAGCCTACCATCTATTAAAATTGTTTCTTTTCTTAAAGAATGTCTTCTGAAATTTTATAACAGTTGTGACAAATTCTAGGAATTCATAGTGACTGCAGCTCTAGTCTCCCAAGTTTACCCTGATGTTTCTCTTGCTTTTTTGGTGATTGTGTATATTTAAAACATATTTATTTTCTTTTTAAGAGTTTGAATTTATTTTGGGTTTTGACCAAGTGCAGTAGCTTATTGGATAAATCTTTCGTCTTTTCTGCAGTTTTCCATCCTAGCAGGGTCCTAGGGGTCTTGTGCTATTAATCCTACAAATTTTGGAATTCTCTACTCAGAACTTCTGAGTTCTAAATGCATCTCTACTAGCCGAAAGGTAGCATGAAAAAACTTCCAAATTGGAGTTG
Organism: Phataginus tricuspis; assembly: GCA_029783875.1. NCBI lineage: Eukaryota > Metazoa > Chordata > Mammalia > Pholidota > Manidae > Phataginus > Phataginus tricuspis. The sequence goes on along the minus strand of JAQQAC010006923.1, from coordinate 2,312,011 downwards.
CTTCCAAAAGTGTTTCCTGAGGCCAAATGAGGAGCAAAATGCCTCCTCTCTCTTCCCCTCATCATTTTCCATACCAGGTCCACCAATAGTAGCTGAAGAAATCTCCTCAAAAGATACCTGAACTAGAATTTTTACTAGGGATATTTTCAAGCTTGTGTTTTTAGTAGGTTGATAAGGTAAAGTGCCTTTCATTTTCATCACTTTTTGTTGTTGCACCCTAAGCTTTTGAATTAGTAATCTTCATTTTCTAAGCATTTTGGTACTATAATAAGAATTAAATCTGTTTTTTTCTGTGTTTCCCATTTCCTTAGTACCATTTCCCAGATACTAAATTAAGTTCTCAGGGATATAATGGTGAGCAGAACAGATGAAGACCCTCCGTTTATGGAGCTTATTAGCATTTATGGGAAAAAGAAATAATTGTATAATACATATAATTATAAAAAAGATGCTGGGAAAGAAAAGTATAGGGAAACTTGGGTACAAAAAAACAGGAGAACCAGCTCTTGTTTGACATGTTGGATATGGGAATAGTGATGGTCAGGGCGGGCTTCCCTGAAGAAATGAGCTGAGATCTGAAAAGTGAATATAGCAGTAAAATGAGAAAAAAGGGTGAGTAAATAGGTGGTTATAAGGGGAGTAGTATACATATGTCATCTGAGGCCAGAGTAGCTGACTAGAGACAGGGGAGAGTGGCATTAGATAAGGCTGGAGCAGATGGCCATGGCTGGATAATGCAGAGCCTTTCAGGGTGTTTAAGGATTTTGGTCTTTATCCTAAGAAAGCCACAAGTTATTTTAAATAGGTACATATATTGCATCGGTGATGTTTCCTTACCCTTCTCTTTTATAGATTCACCCACATTTTTAAAACAGACTGCTGTTTAAGTTGATAGTATATCTTTTCCACATCAATAAGATCCGATATCTATCTTCCTCCCCTTCTCTTTTAACAATCCTGTTTTGACTGTTAAGTTTTGAAGTTATTTTCAAATCAACACCTTTTCATGCTTGAGATTCAGTTGTTCCTTTTTCAGAACCTGGGCCATAAATTTCTTTTTACATACCTACTCCTGAAGGTACATTATCAGTTGCCAGGGAGCATATCTGATTCTTAAGATCTAAGTGTTTAACAAGAAAATTTTTAAATGCTTCTTGTATAATTTTTGGATTAACAATGATTCCCTTATGTTTTGTTTGTAATACTTCAGGAAGGTGATTCATTATATATATGTAATGGATCCCTCTCCTCATTCAACTCTTATCTTCTCACTACAAAGTATTCCATCCTTATGTCTGAACCTCCGAATAGACACTGGAGTCCAGCATGGGCTTGATGTAGTCACCACATCCTTAGCGTCATATATCATAACATTAAACATGTAAGAGAGGTTGGGTAGCTAATGGTATAGATGCTAAATAGTTTATTATTAAACTTATCCTCTTTTAAGGTAAGAAGTTCCATAACTTCAGAAATGAAGCCTTATACCTGCCACTATTAGATTAATATGTACAAATTAGAAGCACTCATTTTAGTCTCTTTGCATAAAACTTTCGTCCTTCAGTGGGATCTGACTGTTCTTAAAATTTGAGTTTCCTATGTGAATCTCATCTCAAAATGTAATCCCTTGTAAATTTAAATTTACTTAACCTCATTCTGCAGGCTGCTTTAAAAATACCAGATGTTTGTGCTTGAAGTCGTATCGCAAAATTTCAAATTCCCTGTGTAGTTTCCAATTGGCTTATTGCTTGCTTCCTCAGAAGATACCAATAGGGAACACATGACAAAGATGAACTAAATCCTTATCTGGTATCTTACCCTTATTGTCTAAGCTAGATCCTTTGCAGCCTAAAATCAAATAGGCCTGACCAATCCTACATATTTCTTCTCCTTCCCTTCTTATACAGCTTAACCAGTTAAGGCATGAATATAGTAGCCACAAGAGAGGGAAGAAGGTAGATCAGGAAGTGAAAGAAAACTGCCCTTTTTCCTTGGATGAAGCCACCATGGAAGGGATCAACTAGGCCTAATTATTAACATTTTATTCTAGGTACACAGTATTTACTTTGGGAGGGGAAGAAGGAGAGGAAATTGTGCATAGCAAATCACATCCCCAAAGTTATTTTTTAAATTGGTTAATTGAAATTTAGAATTATTTTCTCAAAAAAACAATGTTATAATAAAGACTACTTTTTGTCTTATTTTACTTATAATGTACCATTTAAAATTGTCTCAGACCATCTGTGTTGAAGGACCGTTTTTTTTACTCTTTATTTCAAGTCTTTTGTAGAAATGAATGGATACTTTTGTAAATACACTGATCACATGCTTAGATCGAGATTTGCCAGTGTTAACCATCTTTAAAAGGTTTTAAAGTCTTGCTCTGAATTTCTTACCTTGTAATGGAATGGTTAGCAGTTTCCAGAACACATTTTGACACAAAAATATTTTCTAGGATAGGAAACATCTTAACAAAAGATGTTTCTGGCATTTCAAAGTTGGAACTTAGTATCACATTTGTCATAAAAATAATTTAAATGATATTGTAAGTACTACAATATAATGGGTTATGATCCCTGACCTTAAAAATTGTATTGCTCTAGGAGGACATCATTATCCTAATGAAAAGCTTTTGTTGAATGCCTTTCTGTAAGACACTACTAGGTGCTAGAAACACTGATATAATAAAAAAAAATGCTAATAGAATACATGTGTGAAAAAACAGTGAAAAAGTGATAAATACAAGTGCCTATAAAGGAAATTAAGCTCTGATCATTATGCTCTTGCGTGATTGGGATGGGGTCTTTGGAAGAGGGAGAGAGTACTTTGATGGAGACTTTTTTGTTTTATGCAAGCCTCACAATCTTGAGAGAGGTCATTTCCTCATTTTGTACATATCAAGTCACAGCTAATAACTGGAGCCAGTATTCAAACTTGGATTTTCTGTTTCGATTTTACCATTGTATATTATTTTCCTGTATAAGGCTTTAGTGGAGATAAAAGAAATGACAGCCATTTTGTAGACAGCAGTTAGACAAAAGATTTGGCAGTTGGGGACTCATTAGAATATTTGGAGAAAGGAATGATGCATACAAATGGTGTTTTAAGAATAAAATAACCTGGCCTTAATATATAGGTTTAACTGAAGCAATTAAGAATAGAATAGATGGGTTGTAATGAATGGATTATCTTCTAACATGTAGAAATTACAGAATATTACTCATTACTATGTTTTGGAGTTTGCTAATTCTTTGGCAAGGTGACATTTATGGAGCTATTTTTATAGGAAAATCCTAGTTATCTTTTAGTAAAACAGCATGTAGGTTTTGTATATGGCAGACATAATTTTTAAAAATCAAATTTAGATATAATTAACATTTAATGAAAAAATACACCCACCTTAAGTATATAGTTTGAGTTTTGACAAATATATGCACTTGTACAACTGTAATCACAATCAAGATATAGCACATTTCCATCATACTGAAAATTTTCTTTGGGTCCCTTTATAGTTGGTCTCTTTGATGTACTTTTTTTAAAAGTAAGAGTTACATGCAGTCAAATTCACTCTGATACATAGTTCTGAAGTTTGACAAATGCAAACCATTAGGGTATGCATATCTCTACAGTCAAGATAAAGGACCCTAAATTTCCCTCATGCCCCTTTTATAGTCAGCCCTCCACCTTCCCACTCCAGATGTGTTTTTAAAATGTATATGATTCATGTCAGAAAGTTAATAATATACATAAATTACCTATTTTTCAAGAATCCTATCATATACCATTTTTATTTTGTTGATACTTAAATTGTTATTCTCCGTTTCTCCCCTTGTATATTTATGCTTTCTAACTGCTTAGACCCTAAAACTTCTGCTTTTCTGTATTTTGTCCTCTACATACCTAGCATACTTCATATGTTCTAGAAATTAGAAATGCCCTTTAAGACTCCTACCTTGTAGTTTTTTAGCATACAGTTTCATGTACCTCACTAGAAGATAGAGGCCTCCTAACATCTTCTGTTGAAGTATCTCATTTGTCTCTTATTTCTCTAAGAAAAAGAGACTTGGGCAAAGTTACAAAGTAACCTCTTCATAGTATGTTCTCATTTCCAATCATTACTTGCTCCTTAATATTCTCTTGCCTCAGTGTTTTTATGTAACTCTTCCCCTCTGATTATAAGAATGCCTACATTGAGACCATTCTTTTTTAAAAAAACAAAAATATACCCTTTATTGATTCTTACTGTCCTTTAACTACAATATACTTTCATTCTCTACATGAGTAAATTTCTCAAGTAAGGGATCTATACTGCTTCCCTTTTCTCAACATCTGTTCTCTATAGCCCTCTATGTGTGATTCTGTATCACATGACAGAAACTATGTTCTGTAAAATCATTAATGGCTCCAGATCAACAAATAGATTGTTCTCTTTTGCAGTTTAAAGGTAACTACAAAAGCCTGTTGATGTTTCTGTTTATTCCATCCCATCTTAATAGTTTTCCTCTTAATAGATATTTTTTAAAACAGAAGGATCACTATAGTTTATGCTTCCTTTTCCTTTTACATTGTTTTTAAAAATGAAAATGACATGTTGAATCAGTTGTATATTTTACTCCAAATTGCAATAGAAAGTATTGGTTCTGTATCATTTATTAAGAAAATGAATTTCTGTACCTTTAAAAATTTATACACTTTCATGGATTCAGCTACCCTTACCAGAAGGGAAACCCATCCTTATTTTGTAGTTAGAACACTAAAGCATAGTAAAAATTATCTTGCCCCTCATTTTGTGGTCTGTTTTTTTACCTTATTCCTTTGGTGTTTTGTTTTAATTTTTGTGTATTGTTTGTGCTTTTTTCTTTTTCTTTTATGCACTTAATTGGGAAAGTGTGGCATCATGGGCTCTTATTCTTAAATAGAGTTAAGAGGTCATATATATATGTATTTATAAATTAGCTGAACTAGCTTTGTTTCAATGTTATATTTTAAAGTGTAAGCTATTTTTATTATAGGATGTTAAAGTGATAAAAAATATTTTGTTTGTTTTGTTTAGTTTGTCAGCTCATCTGCAGCTTACATTTACTGGTTTCTTCCACAAAAATGGTATGTACTTTAAACATTGGTATTTTAATAACAAAACACCTTTGTGAGTGTAAAAAAAAATTTGTGTGTAAATTTATAAAATTATTTAATGGAAATGATGTTGACTGAACATTTCATTTCTCTTTAGTTGACTACTATAACAATTTCATTTATTGCTTTATGATGAGACATGGAGGATGTAACTTGTAACTCTTTAAACTTTAAAGTAGTGATTCTGAAATCTTACTGTGGGTAGAAACATTTTGACTGTTTAAAATACATATACCTGGATCCTACAAGGAGGGCAGATCTAGTAGGGTTTTGGTGGAGCTTAGGAGTCTGCATTTTAATAAACCAACAAGATGATTTAGTAGGTTGTCTTACGAACAAATTTCAAGAAACTCTGCCTTAAAAGCTTTTAGATAGACCTTATACATGAGATCTTGTTCAGAGCCTGGTTTCCTTATTGCTTTCTTGCTATCCATTTAAGTTTTAAGTGGATTTTTGAATTGTTAAAATTCCTCCATGCTGGGCATGATTGTTCTTGAAGGTAAACGTTAGCTTCATCTGGCTTATACCTAAATGGACAAAATTCCAGTACTTATTTTTAAACTTTTTAAGAGTACTTTAAAATTTTCTAAAAGTACCTTTGGGACTCTGTTGCTAAAAAAAAAAAAAATACTGTATAACATCTTACCCAACTCAAACCCATCACCTTCCCGGAGATCAGAGGTAAAAAATAATGGGAAAATCTGTCATAAAATTAAATTTCTTAGATTTTGACATTTTTCATTTCCAGTGTCTTTTGAACTTTAAATTATAAAGACTAATGAAAATTTTAATTAATTTACTTAGAACCTGTAAGAAGTGAAGAGTTTCCTGATTAGAACTCTTTCTGCATAAAAGACATGCAGTTGATGTTTTACATTATAGTCTTGAAAAAATAATAAAACAACTGAAACAAATTGCTACCAGTGGAATATATCAATATGATTTTATACAAAGAAAAGTACACAGTCTTAAGTGTTACTTCATTAAAAGGTGAAAGCAGGCTGGGTAGTTTCACTTGGTTTCAAAATCGATAAAATCCCTTTTGGTTTGTCCATTTTAAATTTGTGTGTATATCCTCTGTCATACAGTGGAATAAAACCTATTCTATAAGAAACATGGCAAGTTGGTCATCTTGGTATTGTTTAGTAAAAAACAAAGTTTAATAAACAAAGTGCTTATATTAGAACAGTTTGGTAACTAGTCAGATTTTTAAGTAAGAAATTAGAACTCTGGTACTGTTTTAGCAGCTCAGTGGAACTTCTAGTTTTTGCCTTATGTCTGGCCCATTCTTTAATACAGAAGTAATCTGAGTAATAGTTTTATATCCTTTTTTCCTAAATCATTTAAAACATCTTGTAGGGCCCTAATTTCTAATCATTCATCGTATTTGGTTTTCTGTGGTACTTCTAAAGTACATGGACTTTAATATTTTTATAGCTTTTAACTTGAGCATCATAGGTTTGTTAGCCCTTTGCTCACAGGGACTTATATAAAAACAAATTATCCATCACAGATATTAGTGATGGATATTAATTGAATATTAATTATGTTAATCAGTTAACATTTGATTAATAACAATTCAACTGAATTCCTTTTACTTGACTTATGAGTTGAAATGAATTGGGATGTAGTCTGATTAAACTTCCTATTTATATGACAAAATATGTAAAGTTCAAAAATTGCTTCAGTTCACTTGAAGTTTATATTTTCTTGATGTCACTGAAGTAAACGGGAAAGTAAACTCTGTTGATACTTCTGTTTCCAGAAAATAATTTCCCATAATAACTTTGAAATTAGTGGAAAGAAGGAAGAAGCAGATATATTGCCTCTTGTCTATTCAAGGTATATTTGTATCTATTTTTTTTAAGAAATAATATTTTTAAGAAATCAAGATAGAAAACCAACATAAAATCCTTAAAATCTGATTTTTTCTTTTGTTTTTAAATGAAGACTTTTGTTTAGCAATAGCTACTTGAAACTGCTTAGAATGAATGCACAGAAATTGTTAGGGTACTGTTTTCATGGTGAGTATTGTTGGAGAGTGTCTCTGTTATTGCATTTTAGACCTTGGATTATTTTTTGCTGTATTAAAGTGTTTTTACCCTGTGTACAACTTCCAAAAGGTCTGATTCAAATGTATTTTTTGCACAACTCCTGCGTAAGAAGGGTGTTTCTAAGTGGAAAAAGGTGTTTTGCAATATCTCAGAACAAAATTATTTTTGTATGTTATTAGACTCATATATTACAGTAGTTCTATATATTATTGAAACAATGATGAATGAATGATTAAATATTAAGTCTTTGTTAGTTGATAGAGAATATAGACTATCGTTTTAAATTAAAACCACTGAACTTCGTAAACCAAGATTTTGATTCCCCTAGGTAGTAGATACCATCTTTATTTTTGCTATCCCATTTAGGCTTAAAGAAGTTCTGGGAGAAAAAAGCTAAAAAAATAGCCGTCTTTTTGTGAAATGACAACATGACATGTCATATAGCTTTTATAATGTCTGATGTTTTTTGAAATCCCAATTTCTTACCGCTTTGATCATAAATCTTGGTCAAATCAGAGAACTTTTTAGTTTTTCTGTAAAACTAATGTGGAGTTTAACCATTTCTGTACCACTGTTAATGCATTCAAAATGAAACATGTATAATAACTAGTTCAATTTAAATGGTCTTTAAGTAATTTTCTAATGGTAGATTTTGGGAGAAGGAGAAGATTTTAAATGCTTATTGTGTATGATTGCCTCTTCTGAACTATTTCATTTGTGTTTGCCCCAAAGCTTTAACTATTTGTCAAGAACACTTTGACAAGCAGTTTATTATATTCCTTTATTATCATAAATGTTAAATGTAGCAGAAGTAATCAATTTTTTTATATTAATTGCTATCTTAAAAGAAAATCACAGTATGTAGGAAGGTAATTACAGTTTTCTTGTGAAAGGTTGATTTAAATAACTTTAATATATAAAGGCATTTAAAGAATTGGCTACAAATTTGATGCTGATTCTGGGGAAAAAGAATGAATAAACTTCTGAAAAGGCTTCTTTTTTAGTAATTTTTTTTTTTAAATTCCCAGTCTGCTTTGGAAAATTAGTACTATACTTATTTTTTTTAATGTATTTCAAAGTATCAATTTTCTGTTTAGATAAGCCAACACAAAATTCAGAAAATGAACAAAATTCTGTTACCCTGGAAGTCCTGCTTGTGAAAGTTTGCCACAAAAAAAGAAAGGTAACATATTAAGTGATACTGGTAGATAAAGTAGAATAATACTGTAAATTGAATATGTTCATGCATATATAGTTTTTAAACCCTGAAAGTTTTTAATATGTTGATGGCTGAATTGTGAAAGTGGTAATTTCTGTCAACCTCCCAAATTTTCATGTTTTTTTCCTAGTCTGGCAATAGGTATCTGCATAAAACTTTCTCCTACAGGAGTCTGACAGTGAAGGGAAGAAACTTTTTTTTTAGCATTTATGGGTATAAATCAGTCACTTCCATACCACCACTTCAGTCTGTTAGCTTATATTGTTAGCTATTTGTACCCATTGATATTTTTAAGAGCTAAGAGTTAAGGAGAGGCACACAAGAGACAGTTTTTCCCAAAAGGATTATCTCTCTTAACACTACTCTCAGGCAAAGATTTTCTGTTGCCAGTGTTATCAGCCATTAGCTTATTAATACACTGCTTCAGATATTTATTTCAAAGATAAGATCATTTCACCATAGTAACAAGTGTTAGGATGGTTAGATTTCCTGGGCAACCCACCAAAGCCAAGATACATTTTCAGTAACCTCAGGACATTGGGTATTTTAAGAGTAAGAATAACCTGTAAAGAGGTTCCTATTGCTGATGTTCTTCCAAAATCATAGTAAAGTGATATGGGGCTTAAAAACAAAGCTGGAGCATTGGTATGGAGTGGACTAAGGTGATAGGAGACAGGAATGCAAGTATATATTCTTTAAAGTTAAGAAATATCCCCACTTCCACCCAATAGTCATATATATGACAAGCAGTGGTGTGAAAATTCTTCAAAATATATTATTATTTAGGCAAAAAAAAGAAAGTTAATATATTATCCTCTTTGTGTTCCAAAAAAGTAATAGGCATAAACATTTTCTTGGATATACACAACCACCTGCTAATATTAATCATCTTTGGACTATAAGACCTTGAGGCTGGGAGAGAGATTTCTTGTTTTGCACTCCTTCATAAAGTGGAATTTTTTTAGATCATAAGCATGTATTCTATTTATTTTAAAAAAGAAGCTACCATAAAATATGTACTTTTATTTTCTTGTTACAAAGGTCTTCTACATCTTTCAATTTTTCAACTATGCTCTTTCAGGGTAACTCTAGTTACATAATTACAGAACATTACTCATAAGATGGTAATGTTGCTTCTATTAAACAACATATTTAAATATGTGGATTTACTATATCGTAATGTTGACAGTGGGGTTATTTTAATCTTTTTTCATTTCTAACGGTCCCATCAATTATTTTGTTAAAATAGAAAATACAAAAGACTGATTTATCTGAGTTTAAGCGTGGTTTTAATTCCATATTTCTAATTTAAAGCTTTGATGACCATTAGCTAAACATTGGATGTGCTGTATCATTACTTTAATTATATTACAGAAATCCTCAATTGTGTTAATATTTGGAGTATAGTTGTTCCTAGATTTTCTTCTTGCTTCATCGCAATTTTCAGAGCTACAGTTAGAATTTTAGCATGCGTTTTTAACATGACCTATACCATGTTTCCTGTATTTGTGAATAGAAGTTTTATGGTAATTCTTAACAGTTACATATGCATAAATAAATATAATTTAATAATCTTTGCCTTTGCAGGATGTAAGTTGTCCAATAAGGCAAGTTCCTACAGGTAAAAAGCAGGTGCCTTTGAATCCTGACCTCAATCAAACAAAACCTGGAAATTTCCCGTCCCTTGCAGTTTCCAGTAATGAATTTGAACCTAGTAACAGCCATATGGTGAAGTCTTACTCATTGCTATTTAGAGTGACTCGTCCGGGAAGAAGAGAGTTTAATGGAATGATTAATGGAGAAACCAATGAAAATATTGGTAATTTTTATTTTAATAACTTTACTAGATTTTGTCATTGGAAATGAAGGTGGTCAGTGAGAATGATTGAATCAATATATGTTCATAGTATTCATAATTGTGTGTATAGTATTTATTTTTGAGTTATTTTAATTAAGTAATTTAAAGTTCTGCCTTTTTAAAGAAGAAAGTTATGTAGAACTAGAAATACATTGCATGGATTCTAATAGCATGGCTTTTATTTGCAGATTTCTTACAGTCTAAAGAGATGATTAGTTTTATGGTACATTGCCCTGGCTCTTAGACTAATGGGTGTTGTGTTGTACTAAGTAAATTAAAGATTTACTTAGTCTGTAAAATTCTCATTATTACATGATGAAACATATTTCATGCAGTAAAAACATATTGACTGTTAGATAGAAAAGACTGGTATTTCAGATTAGTCTCTCAGCAAACAATGAATTCATCCCTTCGTATTTTATGTGAAAAAATTTCACAATACAGAACAATTTGAAATAATTTTATAGCAAACACCTATCTACCCACCACTTAAATTCTACGGTTAACATTTTATTATATTTGCTTATCACATATTGATCCCTCTATTCTTCCAACAATTCTGAATCTACCTTTGAGATAGTCATTCAACCACCATACAGGTGTTGGGGATACAAAGATGATTAAAGCATCCAATCCTATTTAGCAAAGGCTTGCAACTTAAGAGTAAGGAGGTAGACATAAAATAAATAATTACAGCAAAATGATGAGTGATGTAATAGAGAGATATGTGAAATTTAGTGGAAAAGTACCTTGGAAGAAATAATCTTTGCATCTTGAAGTATCCTTTGAAGTTCTTCAAAACTAACCATGAATGAGGGGAATTTTTTCTTCTTTCCTAACAAGGAAGATCATTCTGAACAGAAAACAACATTTGCAAAATTGTAGGGTTATTGTTAATGAATGTCAAAAAGGACATACACATATAGTAGAAAAAAAGTGTAAGTCTGGATATTATACTGCAACTTAAGTGTAATTTGTACCTCATTTGGGATAAATGTATGTTATGTGTAAGGGACTATATATCATAAATAAGACATTTTTTTGCTTGAATATTTGATTCATGAGAAGTATTTGCTAAATTCAGATGTCAATGAAGAACTTCCAGCTAGAAGAAAAAGAAATCGTGAAGATGGGGAAAAGACATTTGTTGCACAAATGACAGTATTTGATAAAAACAGGTAATGTTAATGGACAAATGAGGCTCCCATAATGTTCTAGAAATGTCTTTATTCTGAAGCAGAATATAATGGTGATATTATTTCTTTGCCTTTGTTTCTCTTTATTCTTATGAATGAAAAAACATTTGTAAATGCTGAATTTTTCTCTTCATCACATAGAAAGCAATAAACACAGAGGAGGAATTACTTGAATGGCTCAGTTAAGACTGTTTATTTGGCAAGTATTTTCTGAGTTTCTTCTCTTTGTCAGACACTGTTTTAGTTAGTGAGAAGCCAATTTTTTGCCTTCATGGAGCTTAACTTCTAGTGAAGGAAAGAGACACCACCCTTAAAATATATCAACTAATGTCACTTAGTGGTGAGTGCTCTGAAGAAAAATGAAGATAATGAATGGTTGTTTACAGAGAAAGCTTCTGGGAAAAGTAAATATTTGAGCAGACACCTGAATGAAGTGGGGCCTGGGCAAATCTTGAGGTTATGTATTTAGTAAAGTTAAGGAAGAACATTGTAGTCGTCACTGTGTAGTCCACATGCATTTGGCACAGGGTAGCAAAGGACACAGATTTATAATCATCATTGCATTTTTCATTTGGGACTAAAACATCTTAGTGCCAGTAAAAGATCTAGGAAGCAATGCAGCATTCTTTTCTGATAGGATTGGAAAATGAAATCTATAACATGCCATGATTTTTTGTTCTAGGCAGCTCACTGGTTGGTAGCACAGTTTAATGTCAGGTACAAGAGAAAGAGCCAAGAAAAGCAACTAGTACATTGTTCCTACTCTTTAAAAAGTATTAGACTGTTGCCTTAATGTAGTCACTTATTAGCCAGTAGGTAAAAGATGTACAGGGTTTTTAAAACAAGTCAAAGATGATAGGGAACAATGGCATATAGTTTGGCTCCCATATTATCTTAGAATATTATCAATTACTGTCACTTAATATTACTGACAGAAACCAGTGTAGTGTTTTTTTAAATTCAGAAATTTGTGGATCAAAGATTTAAAGGGAAAACAACAGAAACAAACTAGGAGGTAGTGCTTATGTATGGGGGAGAAGCATTTATGGCACACTGGGCTATATTGATGTTGGTAAGTTCTATCTTAGGCAAGGTGGAGGGTACATTGTATTCTTTTTAAAATTCTACCATACATATGTATTAACATAACTGTGTGTACAAAATGCTGCTTTTTATTTAATGAAAAAAATACCAAAAAGAAACCATGGGAGAATTTTCTCCTGACCTACTTTGAAAATTTCCAAGCCTACAAAAGTTGAAAGAACAGTACCCATACGCTCTTCACCTAGATTCACACGTTGTGAACATTTTCCCACATTGGCTTTATTTGTGTGTATTTTATTTTTGTGATGAACCATTTGAAAGTTAGATTGTGACACTCTTACTCCATTCCTTACTGCAAAACACTTCAGCATTTATCTTCTAAGAACAAGGACATTTCTCTTCATAACCACAACACTTATCATATTTGAGAAACTTGACATAATGCAAAAAATACAATAAATACTCTGCCCAATTGACCCAAATAATGTCTCTTATGGATCTTTCCTCTCTCCCCCCTCAGATGAGGATTATGATCTGTAGCTAGTTGTCAGTTTCCGTATCTATTCAGTCGTCTTCAATTTGGAATTGTTCTCCAGCTTTCTGCCTTTTGTGGCACTTTTATTTACTTTTTTAAGCACAAGCTTGTATGTTTGCAGAATGTCTCTCATCTTGGACTTTTGTGATAGTTTTCCTTTGAGTAGATTCAGGTTAAACATTTTGCAACACTAATTGATGATGATTTGTGCATATCACAGACAGGTAATACTAGGTTTGATCACTCAGTTAAGGTGTTCACCATATTGCTCCATTGTAACAATTCCTTTTCCCTTTAATTGATCAATATGTAATCTGTGGTAATACAAGAAACTGGGTAAATGTCCTTTTTTCCCCGCAATGGCCTTTTACCCAGTAGTTTTGCATCCATTGATGATTCTGCTTGAATAAATTATCCATGGCAGTTGCCAAATGTTAACTTTCTATCATTTCTTCCACATTTATTGGCATTTTTCTGTAAAGAAAAGCATTACTTCTCTCAATTTTTTTTGGTCAATATAGATTAATGAATTCCATTTTTCTGTCTCTTTAATCTATTCATGTTAATTTATTTTAATGCTCAAATTACCCCAAATTGGTCAGGAGTTGCCCCTTTAAGTAGGCTCTTTTGTCCTTTTGACTTACATATTTTTTTGTTTTTTCCTTATTTTGTGGAACAGAGATATTCCAGGCTTACATTCTCCTTTTTCTAATTCTGCTCTGGAATTGGCCATTTCTGCAAGGAATCTTGATTCCCCTTAGTAGAGGAAAAGTATTTACAAGTCAAGATTCTGGGAAGTTAGATATGTAAAATTCTTTTTTATAATAATCTCAGAAAAGTTCAGTTATCTTTAAAGAATGACCAAAGTTCAAAAACCATATAGAAAAAATATGAAAAATTGAGCAAAATAAAAACTGAAAACAAAAAAAGCTATCACAAGCCAAGTCAAAATGATGTTAGGGGAAAGTAATTTCAACTCCCAGATGTCTCATTCCTCTAATATAAAAGGACCATCCTAATTAAAAAGGGAAAGAAAATGCTGCCCAATAGAATGAGCAAGAGAGAGAATAAAAATGTTTTTTAAAAAATACATATCATTCTTAAAAGATTAAGACATCTGAATATAAAAGCACACTGAGTTATCATTTTTTCCACTTACCAGTTTGGCAGAGATCAAAAAACTTGATAAAGCACTGTTGATGAGGCTGGGGAAAAGGGGCCTCCTCATGTATTTCAGGTAGGAGAGTAAATTGGATTATAGTTAAAATGTACAACTATAAAATAATATGTAGCCGTGTAAATGCATGAGGGAATCTCCATTTCAATTTAGAAGTATACGAATGTATTACCTATTCAAATAAAACCAGCTTTTTAAAAAATTAAGTTGAATAGCTTTGCTGATGTACTATTGAAGCAGAATAAATCCAAGTAGCATAACATAAAGACAAAAATTCTTAAGTCTCAAAATCATTTGGTGTTGAGTTAGACTTTAGAGACAGACTACCTGGATTCAGTTGCTAGCTCTGGCTACATACTGTGACATTTAAGGCAAGTTACTTAACCTCTCTGCATTAGATTTCTCTTCTGAAAAATGGAATAATACCATCTACTTCATAGAGTTGTTGGGAAGATTAAATGAGCCATGTAAAGTCTTTAAAATAGTGCCTGGCACATAGTAAGCACTCAATAAATGTTAGCTATTATCACTTAACAATTTCTCTAAGACTGATGAGAAGCCAGATTCTTTTTATACACAATTATTGAGCATGGTTGAAGAGTGGTGTTTAGGGTAGTAGTGTTAATGCTTAACAGTATGGAAAATATAAAGTATACATACATGAATGTACACATACATTAAAACTCTTCCACAAGTATGGGAATAATTTGATTCTTTGGTTAAACTGGTATTTCATTTATTCTTTCATCCATGAAATGTTTATTGAGCACCTATATGTGCCAGGTGCCCCCATCTTATAGGTATCTGATTCACTAATCATCAATTTACAGGTCAAATAAAAAATCAAGAATTCTAGTTCAAATATTTATAGTAATTAAAAAATAAACAGAGGGTGTAATTCTTAGTGGTTCCCTAAGGCAATTTTAACATTGTTATCCCAGCTTTAAAGGTATAAAGCCTGCAAACATGCTTTATACTTAATGTTTAAAACTTACCAAATTTTGGGGCCTTAGGCATATTTTATACTTTAAATGTTTAAGTCATCTGAGTAGCTCCAGTAATGAAATAATTCTCTAGTAATAATAGTTATTAGTGCAAATAATTAAAATTGCTTTTGCCAGGAATGGAGTGTAGGTATATTTAAAACCTTGTTGGGTATGTAAGGCAGTTTATAAATTTAATAAATGCTTTTTAGTATAAGTTTAAAGACGTAGAATTTATGTACCTCAAATAATACACAGGTTACTTTAAAGTGTATGTGTTTGTCTAACAGGCGCTTACAGCTTTTAGATGGGGAATATGAAGTAGCCATGCAGGAAATGGAAGAATGTCCAATAAGCAAGAAAAGAGCAACATGGGAGACTATTCTTGATGGGAAGGTATGGACTGCTTAGAAGGTTGAGCACGTTATAGTTATGAACTCCCATTTTTGATTGATGTTTTTCTTCCCCAAATGTAAATTCATGTTGGAAGTAGAGTCCTTTGTTTCTATACTTTGAAAAACACAAGTAAAAATTATCAAGTCAGAGTACTTAATGGAAGGCATTTCCTTGAAGCCAGACTGCCAGATTCAAACTTCCACTCCTAGCTGTGTGGCATTCTGGCAAGTTACTTAATTAAGCATCTGTGTCTCAATTTCATCATCTGTAAAATGAGGCATAGATTTGATGGATTAAATGAAATAAATATGTTTAGCATCGTGCCTGGCATAAAATAAGTGCTCAATAAATGTTAACTGCTATTTTAAATCCAGTGGGTAACATACGATGACTAGTAATAAATTTACCAAGAAATCTGGAGAACTTAAGATGAAGCATACATAAAAATAACTTTTGTAAGAGACTTAAAAGAATAAATAGGCATACATACATTTCTTGGATAGGTAAACTCAACAGAATAACTGTCATTTATTTCAAAATAAACTATGTCTGTGTACCACCACAGGCAAAATCCTGAAAGGATTTTTTTTAAGCCTGAAAATTAGTCTCAACCAGAACAGTACATAATAATACTAAGGAAAATTATGGAAGTTTTCTGAGCACCTTAACTTACCAGATAGTAGAATACCAAAAAGTTAGAAGAACTTAAATTGTGTGGTATAATAAGTATAGGAATGGACAAGCAGATCACTGAAGTGTAGCTCTGAAATAGTTTAGTTTACCTTCAGAATTTAGTCTGTGATAAAACTGGGGCTAGATGTGTGGGAGAAAGACTGTTCATTAATTGTGACAGAACTGGTCTCTGGCCATTTGGTAATAAGTTACACCTAATAAATTCCAGAAGATCATAAATGTAAATGTAAAAATCAACACTAAATAACTTCAGAAAAAAGTGTAGGTGAATATTAAAATCTTGCTATGAGGAAAGTCCTTCTCTGTGTATGATGCAAAAGCTAGAAAACGTTAAATAAAAATGACTAAAATGAATAATTTTTATACTGCAAAAACCTAAAGTTAAAAACAAATGATGGCCTGGGGAGTATATTTGTAACATAAAAAAGGCTAATATTATGGATACATAAGTTCTATAAATTAATAAGAAAAAGGTAAGCAATCTAATGTTAAAAATGGATAAAGGACAACAGGCATTTTTTTTTTAAGCAACAAATGTAGATGACTATCAAGCTATTTTAAAAGGTATTCATTATTAGTGAACCTTCCTAGTGTTCAAAGACATGCAAACAAAATTAGATAATACTTTTGACTACTAGTTTGACAACAGTTAAAAAGACTGCCAGTTTCTATTTGGAGATGTGAGGACAGATACTCTGAATAATGTTTTAATATAAGAATAAGTTGGTACAGCCTTATTAGAGGGCAGACTGGCAATATGGACACAATTTTAAATTGTATAGTCACTGACATTTAATTCTAGTTCTACAATCTTGTCACAAGGTAGTATGTGGGTAACAGGTCTTGTCAAAATTTTTTAAATAGTGAAAAATTGGAAACACCTTAAATCTACAAAGATAGCCATTAAAAGGGACAGTACTTTGACAAGATTTCCATATTTAATTTCAACATACTCCCACTTATTCTAAAATTATAACAGTGGTTAACCTCTAGGTGATGGGATTTCAAATAATTTTTTCTGTAGGTATTCATTATCTTTATGTTTTTAATCTTATTTAAAGTTTATTGCATTTATCCATAAGAAAATAAGATTATATATATGAGTTGTTGGTTTTTCCCAAGAAATTGTTTGAGGCAATATGAAATGGGCATACTTTTAAATCAGATTATAAAGATGTCTTTCTTTTTAAAAGCTCTGCGGTATTCTTTTAAGTAAGTGTTCCATGATTTACTAAAATAGTGCCACTTAAACAGATAATTTGATTAATTCTTTTTACATTTTCAAAAATATAGTGAATATACTTGCACATGTATCTTTTTGCATTGCAAGTATTTTTGTAAGATAAATTCCTAGATATGGACTTACTGTGTCAAAACCAGCTTACCTCATTCCAGTCTAAAATTAGAGTTTTAAGAGATTATTGTAATAAAGATATAGAAGGAGTTTAGGCTTATATGGCAGTAAAATAGGAACCCATTGAAGGTTTCAATAAAAGGGAAGATTATGGAAACAATATTTGAGAAGATTATTTGATCTCATCTATATGGATTGAAAAATAAAAATCAGAAACAAGGAGAGCAGCTGAGTGACTAATAAGGTAGTACAGATCTATACATGGTTATATATAAGGGACACAAAAACATTAGGTGTCAAATACAATTTTAAATGTTTAGCTTAGGGTCACTAGTAGAATGATAACATTAGGAACAGAAATCATTGTACTGGGAAGGAAAGAAAGAAAAGAAAATAGATTCATGTCTAAACATACTTTAGTTCAAGGTGATATTGATACCATTCATGTGGCAATGTCCAACAGACTATTGGAGATACACAGGTTTAGAGTGTATCAGGTATAAAGAATGGAGAACCAATTTGGGATCACCAGCCTAATAGGTAAATCCTTGAGGTTGGGTGAAAGATTGGGGCAGATGGTTAAATGTTAGCTAGGAATTAAGGAGCCCAAGGGAAGAGTCCTCTCATAAGTTATTAGAGGTGGAGGAGAAAAGCCAAGATAGTTCAGTGTCCCAAAATCCACAGAAGAGAAGCAAGGGCAGTTGTCAGTGAAGCTGAGAGAAGTCAAAGGAAAATTACTAATTGCTATAACTTTAATTTACAAGAAGAAAGTAATTGGTTATCTGAGAAAGATTGCAAACTGGCAAGCTTTGGGTGCTGCAGTTTTTTGTTGTTTTTAAAGACATTTTTAATTGGTTACTAGCGTATAAAAACAAGATATCTTCATGAGAACTTGGATTTCTGACTTTTGAAAAATCAAAAAATCTTGCTGTCCTGGGCCATTGTTTGCACATGGCAACAATTTAGCTATTACTAATAAAAGAGGCTGCCTCTTTTATTTAGCCTGACCGCTCATACTTACGTTCTCTGCTCTGCCTCACATATACTTGCCTGGCTATCCCTGTAGGCATTTTAGGTTTTCAAGGAAAAATCTGCTGATTTAAATAAAGCCCAGATGAATTTACGTAATAAATACTTTTTTTTTCGGTTCATTCTACAGAATCTTTACTCTTAGCATGTTTTATCTTTTTTAGAGGCTGCCTCCGTTTGAAACATTTTCTCAGGGACCTACGTTGCAATTCACTCTTCGTTGGACAGGAGAGACCAATGATAAATCTACAGCTCCTATTGCCAAGCCTCTTGCCACTAGAAATTCAGAGAGCCTTCATCAAGAAAACAAACCTGGTTCAGTTAAACCTACTCAAACTATTGGTAAGAAAACATTGCTGTCAAAATAATGTCTTGTAGAGTTAGGACTTAGGCTTTAGATTTGTCTTTTGCTCCAATAATCTTTGGGAAATATTTTTTGACTTACTAGACAAATTGTGAGCCATGGTAAATTAGATTCCTGCTATGTTATATGTAAAGTTTTGTGTTAAAGTACTGTTCAACAGTCCTTTATCCAAAATCTTTCTGCCACATACATCTGGGAATTTGTTTTTATTTTTTATTTTTTAATTTTAAATGACATGGTATATAGTGTATGTGCCATGTATTATGTAACACCTCCAAATGAAGTCTATAGATAGCCCATGTTAATTTAGGACAAGTTTTCCCACTAAGTAAATTTGCTTCAAACATGAGAAAATGATTGGTTTTCAGAGCTTTTTAGATTTTGGGATTGCAGCTTTAAAGGATTTGAAACTGTATGCTTTTTAGAATTCATGTAAAAATTTGTATATGCAGAACAACTAAACTCCATATTTCAGTGTGTTTTTACAGTTTTAGGCCTAGATGAGGATCATCATAACTCTGCTAAGTTAAGGCCCAAGTTACAGTGTCCTTCCATTTTGTATCTGCCTGATTGGAACACTGTCCTTGCCTTGAGAGCATCCTTGTGTTTTTATTTAAGTCTTTTTAAAGAATGCAGAAGCCTTAAGACAGCTGTCTTTGACTTTAACCCCTCATGTCCATTCATTGTGTGCAAGTCACTGTAAGAGTCAGATTAAAGAGATACAAGAAATGGCCTGTGTCAGGGAAAAGATTTCACAAGTATATAGTGGTCTGAGCACTTCTCAGAATACTCAGTGGCCGAATAGGTAAGAGTTTCAAAGAAACTGAGAAAAAGTTTTATGTAAAATTGTGTATATGTAATGGTTGGTTCTCTGAGGAGAAATTAAAGACTTGTTTTTAAGCCTACAATGAAATATATATACCAAAATTGTTTTTTTTTATGAAGTTTAGTTGCTATATAATACTGGTTTTAGGTGTACAGCATAATAATTTAATAATTATATGCATTAACTAAATGCTCACCTCAAGAAGTGTAGTTACCATCCATCATCACACAAAGCTATTACAAAGCTACTGACTATATTCTTTATGGTATAATTTTTATCCCTGTGACTTAAATTTATTTGTAATTGGAAGTTTGTACCTCTTTATCCCCTTCACCTATTTTGCCCCATCCCCTACCCTCCATCTCTGTGGGAACCATCAGTTCTCTTTATTTATGAGTCTATTTCTGTCTTGTTTATTTATTTTTTTAGATAACACATATAAGTAAAATCATATACCTGTCTTTCTCTAATTTACTTAGGAGAATAACCTCTGGTGCATCCATGTAGTTGCAAATGGCAAGATTTTGGTCTTTTTCATGGCTGAGTAGTATTCCATTGTATATATACCACTACTACTTTATCCATTCATCTATCAATGGATGCTTAGGTATCTTAGCTATTGTAAATTTTGCTGCTTTATAAACATATGACTGCATGTATCTTTTTGAATTAGTGATATTGTTTTCTTCTGGTAGATTCTCAGAAGTAGAATTACTGGGTTGTATGGTATTTCTATTTTTAATTTTTTGAGGAACCTTCATACTGTTTTCCATAGTGGCTACACCAGTTTATGTTCCCACCAGCAGTGCACAAGGGCTCCCTTTTCTCTACATCTTTGTCAATACTTGTTATGTCTTGTCTTTTTTGACACTGACTGGTGTGAGGTAATACCTCAATATGGTTTTGATTTGCATTTTTCTGATGATTAGTGACGTTGAGCATCTTTTCATGTGTCCACTGGTCATCTGTATTTCTTCTTTGGAAAAATGTCTATTCTAGTCTTCTGCCCATATTTTAATCCAATTTTTTTTTTTTGGTTTTGAATTATATGAGCTCTTTATATATTTTGGATATTAATCCCTCATCAGATGTATTATTTGCAAATATATTCTCCCATTCAGTAGGTTGCCGTTTTGTTGATAGTTTCCTTCAACAAAAGCAGAAGTTTTTTTAGTTTGATGTAGTCCCACTTATTTTTGCTTTTATTGCCCTTGCATGGGGAGACATATCCAGAAAAAAATCGCTAATGCCAGTGTTCAAGAGTTTAATGTCTATGTTTTCTTTTAGGAATTTTATGGCTTCAGGTCTTATATTTAGGTCTTTAATCCATTTTAAGTTTATTTTTGTAGAAAAATGCCAGAATTATTAATTGTGATTATCTTTTAGATTTGGAGTGATATTAATACTATTATTTCTAATGTCTGTTAAACCAACACTTAGTGGATGTCTGCTCATTGCTATGGACTTGGAATATAAAGACCAGTCAAAACCACGCTCTGACTTCAGAGTGCTTAGAACATTTTAGTGACTACATACTTGGGGTTACTTTTATAATGGTTTAGGACATAAGAGGTTGTTTTAAAGGAAAAAAATGGCTCCTCCCAGTAAAGACCCTAATATTAGGAATACTGATTAAGGGGATTGTTCCTGTGATCATCAGTTAAGGGTGAGAACAGAAATTGTGTTAAATATCACCAGTAGAATTCTTTGAAACTGTTAATGTTGAATTATTTTCACAAGATAAATTATGTTTTTATAAGCAAGTATTTGCATTAATATAAAAGTATATATATTTTCAGCTGTTAAAGAATCATTGACTACAGATCTACAAACAAGAAAAGAAAAAGACCCTTCAAATGAAAACCGACAAAAATTAAGAATATTTTATCAGGTAAATAATAGGTGACCCTTTTTTTAAGGAATCATGAACTGCCTTTGTTTCGCATATTATATCTTAAAATATTTTGGCATGTTCAAGTAGAAAGAATGTCTTTGATTTTCCTTTTAAATTGTTTTAACTGTTTTTAAAGATGATATTGAAACAAAGTATTTGAGATATATATTGGAGATTTGCTGGGTTTTTTTTGTTTTGTTTTTTGTTACCTTAAAGTTCCTTTATAACAACAATACAAGACAACAAACTGAAGCAAGAGATGACCTCCATTGCCCTTGGTGTACTCTGAACTGCCGCAAACTTTATAGTTTACTCAAGCATCTTAAACTCTGCCATAGCAGATTTATCTTCAATTATGTTGTAAGTAACTTTTCATTCTTTTGTCACCAATAATATATTGTACATTATGAGACAGTCTTTCAAAAATGATACTTCATGCAAAATACCCAAATTTTGCTTTGGATGGATTGCTATATGCATGAATTACAATGAATGATTCAGAGTTTACACATATTTCTATAGTGCACATATATTCTCGCATAATCCTCACACTAACTCTTTCAATTAAATGAAAATTTCCTTATTCTTGCTCAGACAAGAAGTAATTTGTACAGTTACCAAGCCAGTAAATGTCATAGCCAGGATTTTAACACAAATATATATATATATTTTTTGCTATCATTGATATATACTCTTAGGAAGGTTTCACATGAAAAACATTGTGGTTACTACATTCACCCATATTATCAAGTACCCTCGGTGCCCCATTGAAGTCACTGTCCGTCAGTGTATTAAGATGTCATAGAGTCATTACTTGTCTTCTCTGAGCTACACTGTCTTCCCTGTGACCCCCGCACAACATGTGTACCAATCATAATACCCCATAATCCCCTTCTCCCTCCTCCCTACCTGTCCTTCCCCACCATTCCCCTTTGATAAGTGCTAATCCCTTCTTGGAGTCTGTGAGTCTCCTGCTCTTCTGTTCCTTTAACAGTGGAGAGAGTGGGCATCCCTGTCGTATTCTCAATCTTAGATGAAAAGCTTTCAGCTTCTCGCTGTTAAGTATGATGTTAGCTGTGGGTTTGTCGTATATAGCCTTTATGATGTTGAGGTACTTGCCATCTATACCCATTTTGTTGAGAGTTTTAATCATGAATGGATGCTGAATTTTGTCAAATGCTTTTTCAGCATCTATGGAGATGATCGTGTGGTTTTTGTTCTTCTTTTTGTTGATGTGGTGGATGATGTTGATGGATTTTCGAATGTTGTGCCATCCTTGCATCCCTGGGATGAATCCCACTTGATCATGGTGTATGATCCTCTTGATGTATTTTTGAATTCGGTTTGCTAATATTTTGTTGAGTATTTTTGCATCTACGTTGATCAGGGATATTGGTCTGTAATTTTCTTTTTTGGTGAGGTCTTTGCCTGGTTTTGGTATTAGAGTGATGCTGGCTTCATAGAAAGAGTTTGGAAGTATTCCCTCCTCTTCTATTTTTTGGAAAACTTTAAGGAGAATGGGTGTTATTTCTTCTCTATATGTCTGGTAGAATTCAGAGGTGAATCCATCAGGTCCGGGGGTTTTGTTCTTGGGTAGTTTTTTGATTACCGATTCAATTTCGTTGCTGGTGATTGGTCTGTTTAGTTTTTCTGTTTCTTGCTTGGTCAGTCTTGGAAGGTTGTATTTTTCTAAGAAGTTGTCCATTTCTTCTAGGTTTTGCAGCTTGTTAGCATACAGATGCTCATAATATTCTCTTATACTTCTTTGTATTTCTGTGGTGTCGGTCATTATTTTTCCTTTCTCATTTCTGATTCTGTTTATGTGTGTAGATTCTCTTTTTCTCTTAATGAGTCTGACTAGGGGTTTATCTATTTTGTTTATTTTTTCAAAGAACCAGCTCTTGGTTTCATTGATTTTTTTTCTATTGTTTTATTCTTCTCAATTTTATTTATTTCTTCTCTGATCTTTATTATGTCTCTCCTTCTGGTGACTTTGGGCCCCATTTGTTCTTCTTTTTCCAATTTCAATAATTGTGTCTTTAGTAGACTGTTCATTTGGGAATGCTCTTCCTTCTTTAAATAGGCCTGGATTGCAATATACTTTCCTCTTAGAACTGCCTTTGCTGCATCCCACAGAAGTTGTGGCTTTGTGTTGTTGTTGTCATTAGTCTCCATATATTCTTTGATTTCTGTTTTGATTTGGTCGTTAACCCATTGATTCATTAGGAGAATGTTGTTAAGTCTCCATATATTTGTGAGCCTTTTTGATTTCTTTCTAAAATTTCTAGTTTTATACCTTTGTGATCTGAGAAGTTGGTTGGTAGAATTTCAATATTTTTGAAATTACTGAGGTTCTTTTTGTGGCCTAGTATGTCGTCTATTCTGGAAAATGTTCCATGTGCATTTGAGAAGAATGTGTATCCTGTTGCTTTTGGGTGCAGAGTTCTGTAGATATCTGTTAGGTCCATCTGTTCTAGTGTGTTGTTCAGTGCCTCTGTGTCTTTACTTATTCTCTGTCTGGTTGATCTATCCTTTGGAGTGAGTGGTGTGTTGAAGTCTCCTAAAATGGATGCATTGTTGTCTATTTCCTCCTTCACTTCTGTTAGTATTTGTTTCACATATGTTGGCGCTCCTGCGTTGGGTGCATATATGTTTATAATGGTTATATCTTCTTGTTGGACTGACCCCTTTATCATTATGTAATGTCCTTCTTTATCTCTTGCTACTTTCTTCGTTTTGAAGTCTATTTTGTCTGATACAAGTACTGCAACACCTGCTTTTTTCTCTTTGTTGTTTGCATGAAATATCTTTTTCCATCCCTTCACTTTTAGTCTGTGTATATCTTTGGGTTTGAGGTGAGTCTCTTGTAAGCAGCATATAGATGGGTCTTGCTTTTTTATCCACTCTGTTACTCTGTGTCTTTTGATTGGTGCATTCAGTCCGTTTACATTTAGGGTGATTATCGATATATATGTACTTATTGCCATTGCTGGCTTTAGATTCGTGGTTACCAAAGGTTCAAGGGTTGCTTCTTTACTATCTAAGGATCTAACTTAACTTTCTTGTTAAGTTATTGTGAACGCCGTCTGATGTTTCTTTATTTCTCCCTTCCTAGTCTTCCTCCTCCATTCTTTATATATTGGGTGTTTTATTCTTTGCCTTTAGTTAGTATTTGGATGGTCTGCTTTCTTTGCTATGATTTTATTTTCTCTGGTAACATCTTTTTAGCGTTAGGGGTGCTTCACTCTAGAGCAGTCCGTTTAAGATATCCTGTAGTGGTCGTTTATGAGAGGCAAATTCTTTCAACTTTCCTTTGTCTGGAAATTGTTTAATCCCTCCGTCATATTTAAATGATAATCATGCTGGATACAATATTCTTGGTTCGAGGTCCTTCAGTTTCATTACGTTAAATATATCATGCCATTCTCTTCTGGCCTGTAAGGTTTCCGTTGAGAAGTCTGATGATAGTCTGATGGGTTTTCCTTTGTAGGTGATCTTTTTTCTCTCTTTAGCTGCCTTTAATACTCTGTCTTTATCTTTGACCTTTGCCATCTTAATTATTATGTATCTTGGTGTTGTCTTCCTTGGGTCCCTTGTGTTGGAAGTTCTGTGGGCTTCTGTGGACTGGGAGACTGTTTCCTCCCCAGTGTGGGAAAGTTTTCAGCAATTATTTCTTCAAAGACGTTTTCTATCCCTTTTTCTCTCTCTTCTTCCTCTGGTACTCCTATAATGCGAATATTGCTCCATTTGGATTGGTCACACAGTTCTCTCAATATTCTTTCATTCCTAGAGATTCTTTTTTCTCTCAGTACCTCAACTTCTCAGTACCTCAAACTCTTCTCTAGTTTTTATTTCATTTATCGTCTCCTCCACTGTATCCAATCTGCTTTTAACACCGTTCATTGTGTTCCTCAAGGATTGGCTCTCTGACCGGAATTCATTCCTGAGTTCTTGAATATCTTTCCATACCTCCATGAGCATGTTCATGATTTTTATTTTGAATTCCCTTTCAGGGAGAGTCATAAGGTCCATATCATTAAAATCTTTCTCAGGAGTTGTATTCATAATTTTAGTCTGGACCAGGTTCCTTTGGCGTTTCATATTTGTGTATGGAGCCCTCTAGTGCCCAGAAGCTCTACTCTCTGGAGCTGCTCAGCCCCTGAAGCAATGTCAGGGATTGTAGGGGAGTGGTATTGGTGCCTCAGGGGAGGAAAGGGCTGTTTCCTGGTTCCTGGCTGCTATGCTGGTCTCCACTGTCTGAACCAGTGGGCTGAGCACACAGGTATAAGCCTCTGTGCTTTGCCTTTTAAGTTGCTGTAGACAGATCCTCCCTCCTGCTGGCCCAACACCAGGCTTCCAAGCCCGGTGGGGCTGCCAGGCAAAAGGTGCACTAGTCTGCCTGTCACAGAAGGGGTTCCTGGAGCCGTGCAGTCAGCCAGGGAGCTGGCACACCTGAAGATCAGAAAACCCCCAATCTGCTGGGCAGAGTACACCCGGATAATCCTGTGCACCTGTCCTTTCTCCCAAGCAGCAAGCTCCGTGCAGTCCTTGCCCCCTCAGCAGGCCTCCTGCCAAGGTCCTCCCTGCCAGGAAGTCTCTCAGACTGCCTGCCCCTCCCCCATCCCAGAGCAGCTGGGTATGGATCCCTGATCTCACAAGCAGCCAGAACCTTAGTCTCTCCAGGAACTCCGCCTGTCTTAGCTTTCCAAGCTCCTAATTACAAGAGTATCATGCAAGCACCATGAAATGTAGGTTTGCGCTCCCAGAGCAGATCTCCAGAGTTAGGTATTCAGCAGGCCCAGCTGTCCACTCCCTCTCAGCTCTGTTCCTGTTCCTCCTGCCGGTGAGCTGGGGTGGGGGAAGGGCTTGGATCCCGCAGGACCACAGCTTTAGTACATTACCGTTTTCTGTGGGGGCTGCTGTTGTCTCCAGGTGTATGCAGTTTATTGTAGTTCTCTTTCCTGTTGCTCTTTCAATAGTAGTTGTAGTAGCTTTATTTTCATATTATATGCGGTTTTAGAAGGAAGCCTCTGTTTCACCTCTCACGCCGCCATCTTTAATCCTATCTCTTCTGTTCCTTTAGTTATGCTTGGTTATTACACTCCACAAATGAGGGAAATCATTTGGTAATTGTCTTTTTCCATCTGGCCTATTTTTCACTGAGAATAATACCGTGCAGCTCCATCCATGTTTACATAAAAAAAAATTTTTAATATATATTTTATTTTGGTATCATTAATGTACAATCACTTGAACAACATTATGGTTACTAGACCCCCTATTATCAAGTCCCCTCTACATACCAAACTACAGTCACTGTCCATCAGCGTAGTAAGATGCTACAGAATCATTACTTCTCTTCTCCATAAATACTGCCTTCCCATGCCCCTGGCTGCTACATTACGTGTGCTAATCATACTGCCCCTTTTCCCCCTTATCCCTCCCTTCCACCCACCCTCCCCAGTCCCTTTCCCTTTGGCAACTGTTACTCCATTCTTGGGTTCTGTGAGTCTGCTGCTGTTTTGTTCCTTCAGTTTTTCCTTTGTTTTTATACTCCACAGATGAGTGAAATCATTTGATACTTGTCTTTTTCTGCCTGGCATATTTCACTGAGCATAATACCCTTTAGCTCCATCTATGTTGTTGCAAATGGTAGGATTTGTTTTCTTCTTATGGCTGAATGATATTCCATTGTGTATATGTTCTACATCTTCTTAATCCATTCATCTACTGATGGACACTTAGGTTGCTTTCATTTCTTGGCTATTGTAAATAGTCCTGCGATAAACATAGGGGTGCATATGTTTTTTTCAAACCGTGCTGTTGCATTCTTAGGGTAAATTCCTGGGAGTGGAATTCCTGGGTCAAATGGTATTTCTATTTTGAGTTTTTTGAGGAACTTCCATACTGCTTTCCACAATGGTTGAACTAGGTTACATTCCCTCCAGCACTGTTAGGAGGGTTCCCCTTTCTCCACATCCGTGCCAACATTTGTTGTTGTTTGTCTTTTAGATGTTGGCCATCCTAACTGGTGTGAGGTGATATCTCATTGTGGTTTTAATTTACATTTCTCTGATGATTAGTGATGTGGAGCATCTTTTCATGTGCCTGTTGGCTATCTGAATTTCTTCTTTGGAGAAGTGTCTGTTCAGCTACTGTGCCCATTTTTTAATTGGCTTACGTGCTTTTTGTTTCTTGAGGTGCATAAGCTCTTTATATAATTTGGATGTCAACCCCTTATTGGATATGTCATTTATGAATATATTCTCCCATACTATAGGATGTCCTTTTGTTCTAGTGATGGTGTCCTTTGCTGTACAGAAGCTATTTAGTTTGATATAGTCCCACTTGTTCATTTTTGCTTTTGTTTCCCTTGCCCAGGGAGATATGTTCATGAAGAGGTTGCTCATGGTTATGTCCAAGAGATTTTTGCCTATATTTTTTTCTAAGCGTTTTATGGTTTCATGACTTACATTCAGGTCTTTGATCCATTTTGAGTTTAGTTTTGTGTATGGGCTGAGACAGTAGTCCAGTTTTGCCAATGGCAGCTGTTGAAGAGACTGTCATTTCCCCATTGTATATACATGGCTCCTTTATCATATATTAATTGACCATATATGCTTGGGTTTATATCTGGGCTCTCTATTCTGTTCCACTGGTCTGTGGGTCTGTTCTTGTGCCAGTACCAAATTGTCTTGATTACTGTTGCTTTGTTGTAGACCTTGAAGTCAGGGAGCATAATTCCCCGAGCTTTATTCTTCGTTCTCGGGATTGCTTTGGTTATTTGGGGTCTTTTGTCGTTCCATTTGAATTTTAGAACTGTTTGCTCAAGTTCTTTGAAGAATGCTGTTGGTATTTTGATAGGGATTGCATTGAATCTGTAGATTGCTTTAGGCAGGATGACCATTTTGAGAATATTAATTCTTCCTAACCAAAAGCATGGTATGAATTTCCATTTATTAGTGTCCTCTTTAATTTCTCCTAAGAGTGTCTTGTAGTTTTCAGAGTATAGGTCTTCCACTTCCTTGGTTAGGTTATTTCTAGGTATTTTACTCTTTTTGATGCAATTGTGTATGGAATTGTTTTCCTGATTTCTCGTTCTGCTAGTTCACCATTAGTGTATAGGAATGCAACAGATTTTTGTTTATTAATTTTGTATCCTGCAGCTTTGCTGAGTTCAGATATTATATATAGTAGTTTTGGAGTGGATTCTTTAGGGTTTTTTATGTACAGTGTCATGTCATCTGCAAACAGGGACGGTTTGAGTTCTTCCTTGCCAATCTGGATGCCTTTTATTTCTTTGTGTTGTCTGATTGCTGTGGCTAGGACGTCCAGAACTATGTTGAATAAAAGTGGGGAGAGTGGACATCCTTGTCTTCTTCCCGATCTTAAAGGAAAAGCTTTCGGCTTCTTGCTGTTAAGTATAGTGTTGGCTGTGGGTTTGTCATATATGGTCTTTATGATGGTGACGTACTTGCCCTCTATACCCATTTTGTTGAGAGTTTTGATCATGAATGGATGTTGAATTTTGTCGAATGCTTTTTCAGCATCTATGGAGATGATCATGTGGTTTTTGTTCTTCTTTTTGTTGATGTGGTGGATGATGTTGATGGATTTTCGAATGTTGTGCCATCCTTGCATCCCTGGGATGAATCCCACTTGGTCATGGTGTATGATCCTCTTGATGTATTTTTGAATTCGGTTTGCTAATATTTTGTTGAGTATTTTTGCATCTACGTTCATCAGGGATATAGGTCTGTAATTTTCTTTTTTGGTGAGGTCTTTGCCAGGTTTTGGTATTAGAGTGATGTTGGCCTCTTAGAATGAGTTTGGGACTATTCCCTCCTCTTCTACTTTTTGTAATACTTTAATGAGGGTGGGTATTAGGTCTTCACTGAATGTTTGGTAAAATTCAGCAGTGAAACCATCTGGTCCAGGAGTTTTGTTCTTAGGTAGTTTTTTGATTACCAATTCAATTTCTTTGCTGGTAATTGGTCTATTCAGATTTTCTGTTTCTTCCTGTGTCAGCCTTGGAAGGTTGTATTTTTCTAGAAAGTTGTCCATTTCTTCTATGTTATCCAGTTTGGTAGCATATAATTTTTCATAGTATTCTCTCATAATTATTTGTGTTTCTGTGGTGTCCGTAGTGGTCTTTCCTTTCTCATTTCTGATTCTGTTTATGTGTGTAGACTCTCTTTTTTTCTTGATAAGTCTGGCTAAGGGTTTATCTATTTTGTTTATTTTCTCAAAGAACCAGCACCTGCTTTCATTGATTCTTTCTATTATTTTATTCTTCTCAATTTTATTTATTTCTGCTTTAATCTTTATTATGTCCCTCCTTCTACTGACTTTGGGTCTCATTTGTTCTTCCTTTCCGAATTTCATTCATTGTGAGTTTAGACTGTTCATTTGGCATTGTTCTTCCTTCCTGAGGTTCGCCTGTATTGCAATATATTTCCCTCTTAGCATGGCCTTCGCTGCATCCCACAGATTTTCGGTGTTGAATTATTGTTGTCAGTTGTCTCCATGTATTGCTTGATCTCTGTTTTTATTTAGTCATTAATCCATTGGTTATTTAGGAGCATGATATTAAGCCTCCATGTGTTTGTGGGCTTTTTCATTTTCTTGGTGTAATTTATTTCTAGTTTCATACCTTTGTGATCTAAGAATCTGGTTGGTACAATTTCAATCTTTTTTAATTTACTGAGGTTCTTTTTGTGGCCTAGTATATGATCTAATCTTGAAAATGTTCCATGTGCACTTGAGAAGAATGTATCCTGTTGCTTTTGGATGGGGTGTTCTGTAATGTCCATTAGGTCCATCTGTTCTAATATGTTGTTTAGTGCCTCTGTCTCTTTATTTATTTTCTGTCTGGTTGATCTGTTCTTTGGAGTGAGTGGTGTGTTGAAGTCTCCTTAAATTAATGTATTGTATTCTATTTCCCCCTTTAATTCTGTTAGTATTTGTTTCACATATGTAGGTGCTCCTGTGTTGGGTGCATAGATATTTATAATAGTTATATCCTCTTGTTGGACTGATGCGTTTATCATTATGTAATGTTCTTCTTTGTCTCTTGTGACTTTCTTTGTTTTGATGTCTGTTTTGTCTGATACAAGTACTGCAACTCCTGCTTTTTTCTCCCTTTTAGTTGCATTAAATATCTTTTTCCATCCCTTCACTTTCAGTCTGTGTATGTCTTTGGGTTTGAAGTGAGTCTCTTGTAGGCAGCATATAGATGTGTCTTGTTTTTTTATACATTCAGTAACTATGTCTTTTGATTGGTGCATTCAGACCTGTTACATTTAGGGAGATTATCAATAGGTATGTACTTACTGCCATTGCAGGCTTTAGATTTGTGGTTACCAAAGGTTCAATGGTAATTCCCTTACTGTCTAATAACAGTCTAATTTAACTCACTTCGTATCCTATTACAAACACAACCTAAAGGTTCTTTTATTTTTCCTCCTGTTTCTTTTTCTTCCTCCTCCATTCTTTGTATGTTATGAATCATATTGTGTACTCTTTGTCTATCCCCTTGGTGATATCTGTTTAGCCTTAGGAATACTTCCATCTATAGGAGTCCCTCCAAAATGCACTGTAGAGGTGGTTTGTGGGAGGTAAATTCTCTCAGCTTTTGCTTATCTGAAAATTATTTAATCCCTCCTTCAAATTTAAATGATAACCTTGCTGGGTTGAATATTCTTGGTTCAAGGCCCTTCTGCTTCATTGCATTAAATATATCATGCCACTCCCTTCTGGACTGTAAGGTTTCTGTTGAGAAGTCTGATGATAGCCTCATGGCTTTTCCTTTGTAGGTGATGTTTTTTCTCTCTCTAGCTGCTTTTAAAAGTCTGTCTTTATCCTTGATCTTTGCCATTTTAATTATTATATGTCTTGATGTTGTTTTCCTTGGGTTCCTTGTGTTGGGAGATCTGTGCACCTCCCTGGCTTGAGAGACTATCTCCTTCCCCAGATAGGGGAAATTTTCAGCAATTACCTCCTCAATGACTCTTTCTATCCCATTTTCTCTCTCTTCTTCTTCTGGTACCCCTATAATGCAAATATTGATCCATTTGGAGTGGTCACACAGTTCTCTCAATATTCTTTCATTCGTAGAGATTCTTTTTTCTCTCTGTGCCTCAGTTTCTTTGTGTTCCTGTTCTCTAAGTTCTGTTGCATTTACCATCTCTTCTACTACATGTAATCTGCTTTTAAATCCCTCTATCGTATGTTTCATTTCAGATTTGGAATTTCATAATGATTGAATCTCTGACTTAAATTCGTTCCTGAGTTCTTGAATATTTTTCTGTACTTCCATAAGCATGTTTATAATTTTTATTTTGAACTTTCTTTCTGGAAGATTGATGAGTTCAGTTTTGTTTGGCTCTTTTTCTAGGGTTTGTGATGTTTTGGTCTGAACCATGTTCTTTTGGTGTTTCATATTTCTGTATGGTGCCTAGTAGTGCACAGAAACTCCAGTCTGTGGAGCAGTTCAGCCCCTCAACTGAGGTTGGGAGTTGTAGGGGAACAGAGCTGGTACCTGGGCGGAGGAAAGATCTGTTTCCTGATTCCCATCTGGGGTTCCTGTCTCCAGTGTCATAGCCAGTGGGCCAAGCACACACGTGTAAGCCTCTGTGCTTTGCCTTTCTAGCTGATGTAGGCGGGGCCTCCCACTTGCTGTCCTGACGGCAGTGCAGTGACTGCTAGTTTGCGAGAAGGTGCCTGCAGCCCAGTTGGGAGGCTCAGCAGGCTGTGTGTCACAGTGGGGGGCCTCGGAGCTGAGTAGGCAGCCAAGGGGATGGAGCACCTGAAGCTCCTCAAAGTTCCCACCCAGGTGGGCAGAGTGCACCCAGGCAACCTTGTCCAGCTCTCCCTTCTCCTGTGCAGCAAGCTCTGTGCAGACCCCACCCTTCAACAGCCCTCTCGCTGCTAGGAACCCTCTCAGACTGCCTGCCCTTCCTCTAACACAGAGCGGCCGGGTGTAGATCCCCTCCTCCACAAACGGCCGGAATGTCGGTGTCCCAGGTTCTCTGCTCTTCCGGGCTCCCCAATGTCCAGAGCACCACACACTATAGGATTCTGCTCACAAAGCAGATCTCCGGGCTAGGTGTTCAGCAATCCCAGGCTTCCACCCCCTCCCCACTCTGTTTCTCTTCCTCCTGCCGGTGATCTGGGGTGGGGGAAGGGCTTGGGTCCCGCTGGATTAAGGCTTTCCTACGTTACCCTGTTTTTTGAGGTCTGCTCTGTTTGTGAGGTCTGTATGCAGTCAGGTTCAGCCTTCTTTCTTCTTGCTGTTTTAGGGTTAGTTGTATTATATTTTTGTACTATTTGTAGTTTTGGGAGGAGTTCTCTGTGTCACCTCTCACACCGCCATCTTGAATCTCTCTCTACACAAATCTTTTTAATTCCAGGTCTTCTGACTTCATTTTTACAAACATGCTGGCATGCCTGGCTTGTTTTAGTTTTCGAAATATTAAAAAGCCACGAGTTCTTTTTAGTTAATTAAATTGGAGGGATATCTTCTTTCTCTAAACACCATGTCATTTTTGTTACAGTATCATCCAAAAGGTGCTAGGATAGATGTTTCTATCAATGAGTGTTACGATGGCTCCTATGCAGGAAATCCTCAGGATATTCATCGCCAACCTGGATTTGCATTTAGTCGGAATGGACCAGTAAAGAGAACGCCTATCACACACATTCTTGTGTGCAGGTTGGTGAAAAAGGTCATAAAACTAAAGTTTATTAATTGTTTTTGTTGATGATCTTGATGGAACACTGGGGAGCCAGACAAAGGTACTATTTAGATGGGAATCATTTCAGTATTAGGTGAGTCTCTGGTTTGGTATATTGCTTTGTAGCTCTCCCTTGCTCCTGTTTCTGTAGGCGTTTCTCACTTCCTCCATTTAGCTTTTTCCTGTTGTAAGTGTTAATGTCACTGCTGCTGCAGTTGTTAGGGGGATTCGAGAATTCGCCCAGTGGAAGTTACTGTGGACATGCTTAGGTAGAAACCTGAAAGAAAGGTATACACTCTATTTGGATGATCAGAAATAAAAAGAACCTGAGCCCTGTTACCTAATATTATATCAACATTTCTTTTCATTAGGCCAAAACGAACAAAAGCAAGCATGTCTGAATTTCTTGAATCTGAAGATGGAGAAGTGGAACAGCAACGAACATACAGTAGTGGGCACAATCGTCTGTATTTCCATAGTGATACTTGTTTACCTCTCCGCCCACAAGAAATGGAAGTAGATAGTGAAGATGAAAAAGATCCTGAATGGCTAAGAGAAAAAACCATTACAGTAATTATTACCATCATCATGATCGTCATTGGCAATGATTTTAATGTTTTATGATGAAGTGATTCTTGTTTGAAAACTATTATTTAATATGAATTAAAAGTTTGACTTAATGTGAAGGATTTTTTTCCTAAATGAAGGAATTCAGGAATCCATAATTTTAAAAATTGTCATTTAAAGGAAACCAAGTAAAGGAAGCAGATTTTTTTTTTTTTTTATGATTCTGTACTATGTGTTTTCATTTTACTTATAGGTAACTATTTCATAACTTAGGATTTGCCTTTTAAAATTACTAAAATAGAAGTTTTTAAGAAACACTGCTACTTCGCTGTATAAATAAGCTGGGGTGTTTTTAGTTACAAAAATTCTATTTTTGACATTTTCACAATTTTTTCTTAGAAATGCTAATAGCTGTATTATGCATTTAATAGGTATTTTTCTTTTTTTAGCAAATTGAGGAATTTTCTGATGTTAATGAAGGAGAGAAAGAAGTAATGAAACTCTGGAACCTCCATGTCATGAAGCATGGGTAGGGTGTTTCTGAATTTTTTTTCATTTCCGTTTTGCTCTTTTTGCTGTTATATATTCTATAAGCTTGTGTTGAGTCTTATTTAAAAGTCCATTAGACATAATGCATCCTAAGTCTTACCCTAAGCCAAAGTATTATAATTGCACAAAGCAAAATGTTTATGCTCACAATAATTTGCAATCACAACATACATAGGTCATGGGGATGGTAGTACAGCACGGAGAGCACAATGACTCTGTAATATCTTATGTTGATAGACAGTGACTGCAGTGAAGGGGGTGAGGACTTGATAATATGGGTAAATGTTAAACCACCATGTTGTGTATTTGAAACCATCATAAGATTGTATATCAATGATACTTTAATAAAAAGAAAAAGAAAAATGGTGATGCTCAAAGAATGTATAAGAAAGTTCTAGTTCCATCTAACAAGTAGATTTTTATTTTTTATGTCCCAATTTTTCATTCCTTTTATTGCCAGGGAATACAAAATAATATGCCTCATGCTATGTACCTGGAAATCCTGAAAATTACTTAATCATGGTTATTACCACATTTTTTTAAATTGCTTAATTATTCAGACTATCTTTTCTACTGTATTATCTCATAGAGGTCAGGATAGAGCAATCCTTACTTTTCATGCCTTTGTGGCTAGAATAATGTTCCAAATGTTTCTTCCCTGTGTGAACTATTTGTCAATACCCATATTTTTCTTCTCTACCTTATTATTAGATCCTCATTTAAGGCTTTCTTCTATAGCACACACATCCAAGGTTTTTTTCATTTATAGATTAGTGAAATAAGTGGGAGGGGGCACTTCTGTTTCTTTACTCTTGAGGATTGAAGAGGAGTAAATTCTACTCCAGATGTCTGGGTGCATGGGCTAATAGCTTTGTTTTTGTATACTTCCTTGAGTTAAGAATAGTTTTCACATTTTTAGTGACTGTAAAAAAAGAAAAAAGAGGAAGACAACAGAGATCACATATGGCTTGCAAAGCCTAAAATCTTTACTATCTAGCTTTTTACAGAAAATATAAAAAGCCTGGTTCCTGGTCTAGTCATTAAAACTCAGTTATGAATAATGTATGTGGGAGGCTTCAGTCAAATCTATTTTTCCTTTTGTCCTAATATGCCAGTTTCAAGAATTTTAGTCAAAGTTTTAATTCCTTCATCCAGATCTTGTAGGGGTTCATTATATACTGGTATTGCAAAGTGGCAGGTAGTTGGGTAAACTTTGGATTTTTAAAAATCTATAGGCAAACTTATGGACTCTTGTTGGACTCAAAGTTTCAGTGAGTAACTGAGCAGCCATTTTCTATTTGGTTATCTCAAATTTCATTCATTGTATATGCACTCTACTTGCCTTCCACCAACACAGCCACACTGTACCACATTTATTGTGACATCTCTCTCTCTTTTTTATGTTTGGCTTTTTATATTTTTAATTTGTTCCAATTAAAGAAATAATTGACATTCACTGTATAAGGAGTACAGCATGATGGTTTGATCTACATATATTGTGAAATGATTACCACAATAGGTTCAGCTAACATCCATCTTCCCATATAGACTTTTTTCTTTATTCTTTTTTTTTTTGTATCTCCTTTATATTATATTGGATTTGTTCTCTTAGCAACTTTCCTAGATATGATACAGCAATGTTAGCTGTAGCCATTATGTTGTACATCACATCTCTAGTATTTATCTTGTAACTGGAAGTTTGTACCTTTTGAGCACCTTCCTCCAAGTCTCCCTCCCCCAAGTCCTTACCTCTGGTTACCACAAGTGTGATCTCTTTTTCTGAGTTTTGTTTGTTTTTAGATTCCACATAAAAGTGAGATCATACAGTATTTGTCTTTGACTTAATTTCACTTAGCATAATGTCAAGTTTCATCAGTGTTGTCATAAATGTGGCATCTTCACTTTTTCAAAACATTACCATGTAGAGAGAGACTGCATCTGAAATTAGAGTATGTTAAGATCAAGGGAAAGAAAAGGGGGATAGTTAACACATATGTAGGGAGTTAATGAAAGTGGTGCTCTCAAGAGGAAATAGTTTCTACTTTTAATACTGCCATATGTAATTTCATTAGGAAAAACGAGATAGCTATTTAAGAGCTGGTTAAATTTGATCTCTAAATTTCTAAAATGAGCTCATTCAGGTGATTGAATCTCAGATTCACTATCATTTTACTACTTGCAAATCATCACTTACTAGATGGATTTGGATATAGTCTTGCCGTTCTGTAATGGATATCACTCTTGCCTGCGACAGAAGTGCTTTATAGTGCTATTGATGTTTCATGTTGTTTTTATCAACCAGGTTTATTGCTGACAATCAAATGAATCATGCCTGTATGCTGTTTGTAGAAAACTATGGACAGAAAATAATTAAGAAGAATTTATGTCGAAACTTCATGCTTCATCTAGTCAGCATGCATGACTTTAATCTTATTAGCATAATGTCAATAGATAAAGCTGTTACCAAGCTCCGTGAAATGCAGCAAAAATTAGAAAAAGGAGAATCTGCTTCCCCTGCAAATGAAGAAATCACTGAAGAACAAAATGGGACAGCAAATGGATTTAGTGAAATTAACTTAAAAGAGAAAGCTTTGGAAACAGATGGTGTCTCAGGGGTTTCAAAACAGAGCAAAAAACAAAAACTCTGAAAAGGCTTAACCCCATATTATGGACAAACACTGAAATTGCATTCTAGGGAATTCAGCCTCTAGGAAGAGTTTTGTTTTCGTTTTTAGTCATAGGTTCCAAACAGGCACTGTTAGATGAAGTAAATGATTTCAACAAGGATATTTGTTATCAGGGTTCTACTTCACTTCATTATGCAGCATTACATGTATATCAGTTTTATTGATGTCATTAAAACATTCTCTAGTTTGAGCATGAAAAGCAATACTTCAAAGAAAGTATTTTTAACTTCAACAGTTGTCTTATGAAATATATTGATAGTCTAGAAATTATTTCATATATTTAAATTATAATGTTTTTTGCATTTGTGACTGGCTGTTTTTCTACTTTGTAATTGTGAGACATTTTCTTGGGAAGGGAAAATTGGAATGTGATTCCCTTTTTTTAAAAAAGATGGTTTTTGTGAAATTATATTGCATTACTATTTGCAATCAAACCTTGATCCTTGATTTTGAAATCATTTATCAACTTGGAGTGAAGAATTACAATATATTTTATATTATGTAAGTTCATTTTACAATTTTAAAATAGCACTTCTTCATCTTAATGCCTGTTTGAGAAGATGTTAATTTTTCACATTGTCAGCAGTGAAATGTCATGTTGGTTTGTGAGGTTTACTGACCATTTGTTTTTATGTGGATAATTTTAGTGCATTGCTCACCCAGTATATTTTTTTAAACTTGAACATTTTGCTGTTTTTGTTTTATGTTTTTGTTTTTTTCCAATTAGGTAATCACATGGAAAATACAGCTATCCACATCTTTCCATTAGGATTGTAAACCAAGGGAAGAACAAGTTTGAGATTTCTAAGATGCCACTTTCGAGGGAGGAAATGTTCTATAAAAATGAACCCGAAAATTTTAATTTTTTCTTTGCAAGGATGTCTTTGTAATGTATTTCATAATTAGAATACCCAATATAGATAAGCTGACTTGAATGGTTTTGAGCAGTTTTACCCTGTGTTATGTGTGTTTTATGCACATATTTGCAGTTGGATTTTCTCCAACAGAAAGTGGTTTCACTACTGGCACATTAACAAGCACCAATAGTTTTTTATACCAACTCCAAGCACTGTGGTTGAGTAACATCACCTCAATTTTTTATTATCCTTAAAGATAATTACATTTTCATATTCTTTATTTATAAAGGATCAATGCTGCTGTAAATACAGGTATTTTTAATTTTTTTATTTCATTCCACCACCATCAGATGCAGTTCCCTATTTTGTTTAATGAAGGGATAAATAAGCTTTCTAATGGTGTCTTCAGAAATTTATAAAATGTAAATACTGATTTGATTGGTCTTTAAGATGTGTTAAACTGTGAGGCTATTTAACTAATAGTGTGGATGTGATTTGTCATCCAGTATTAAGTTCTTAGTCATTGATTTTTGTGTTAAAAAAATAGGAAAGAGGGAAACTGCAGCTTTCATTACAGACTCCTTGATTGATAAGCTCTCCAAATCATGACTTACAATAAACTCCGATCATGCCTCTGGATAGTGGATCTCGAGCATTTCTCTCGGGCTTTAATTTGCTAAAGCTGTGCACATATGTAAAAAAAAAAAATAGATTATTTTAGGGGAGATGTAGGTGTAGAATTATTGCTTATGTCATTTCTTAAGCAGTTATGCTCTTAATGCTTAAAAGAAGGCTAGCATTGTTTGCACAAAAAGTTGGTGATTCCCTCCCCCAAATAGTAATAAAATTACTTCTGTTGAGTAAACTTTTTATGTCATCTTATAATAAAAGCTGAAAAAAAATCCCTTTGTTTCTATTTATAAAAAAATGCTTTTCTATATGTACCCTTGATAAAGAGATTTTGAAGAAATCATGTAAGATGATAAAGCATTTGAATGGTACAGTAGATGTAAAAAAAATTCAGTTTAAAAGAATGTTTGTTTTTACATTAAATGTTTATTTGAAATCAAAGGATTTTGTACATAAAGTTCAATAATATAAAAGCTGTATTCTGGTTTTTTTTTTTTTTTTTACTATTGTGCATTAATGTACACCAAAATGTTGGCTTGGATAGCAAGGAACCAAAAAAGGTAACACCAGTCAGAGCTAGTAAGAAATTAAGAAAAAATCAATGTGAAATCCTTCTTTCAGTTCTTGCATCAATTGCAACTAGTACTTAAAACAAAAATATTTATAGTTCAAAGTATTATCAGTCAATATCAGTTAACATCTATTCATCTTTGTAGATTTTTTTTAATGAAAAATTTATCTTGGCCTTCAAAAACCTCAGACTAGAGTGGGTACAAAATTGTAAAGTAAAATGATACACTGTGTGATAAAACTATATACAAGTAATTGAAATTAACTCCAGAAGGCCTGGGGAGAACTTCACAGAAGAGCTGAGAATTCAGCTGTTTCTTGCTCTATTTACTAGTAAGTTGCCTGTACACATTGCTGTATATTCTTTGAGCTATGCTTCCAAAGCTCTCTGTGCTTTTCTTTTAAGCACTGGCTTCCTTTCCATTAGACTGCTAAGTCAATCTCACTGACCTTAGTATTAGTTGGTGCTCAGGTATTTGGTGATACGAACTTAGAGCTTTATGTGCCATGCTAAGAGTGGATTTGGGCAATAGGAACTATTTGGAGATTTACTGCCTGGATGTAACACGACTTTGTTTTAGGTGAGCCTTGGCTGTAAGAATTTGGGAGGGGAGGAGAGTCACGATGCTGTTTTAGTCCAGGTGGTATATATTCAACGACTAGAACACTGCCTGTCATGAAGTGCCCAAGAAGTCATCGTTGAATGTCCCTAAATGAGCGTATGGCTCCACTTGCTACTGCAGAGAGAGGGTGAGTTTACACAGGTCAGAATAAAAGTTTACTTTGACACAAATTTAGGAATCGTCTAGTACAATACCTAAAAGGTAACGTCCAATAAACCTTAGCTACTATCTTCACTAATAAACTAATTTTGACTGGATTCTAAGTTATCCCTATTTCTCTTAAGGGGGTGGGGAGTTGGTGATCTGTGAGGCCTTGTAGGAGCATGGTTGCCAAGTAATTAGGCTTACAGATCCTTATTTATTCATTACTCAGCATCTATTACACCTTTTGCCTTAGCTGGGTATGAAGATACAAAGATGAGTAAGCAAGACATTGTTACTATCCTTGTGAATCTTAAATTCCAGAGAGGGAGACAATCGATTTACACTTTATTAAGCCTTATTCCAAAGTCTAATCTCAGATTAGTGATTGGGGACATAGTGTGGATGAATTATGAGTTGATAGGCTTGGATTTGAATGTCAACTTTGGTGCTCTTGCAGCTTCAAAACTCAAAGTTACCCACACTGAGTTTCTTTCCTTAATTGTAGAACAGGAGTAAAATGCCTTCAGCAAGGTACCTAGCACACTAACCAGATCTCAGCATTACTGTTTCCTCTATAGCCATACACTTTTGCCAACTTCAGTCTGCCTCTAAACAAAATGAGATGCTAAACTGTATAAGCTTGTTTCTTCCGCAAGCTACTTTAAGTATGGACAAGTTCTCCAGAGAGTATATTAACAGTCTAATTCTACAAAACTACAAGTTTTCCACTACTACTTTATGTAAGATTAATAAAGTGCCATGGAAAGAAGAAAGGTTTTAATCATTAATTTCATGATAAAAGCTTTAGTGAGAAAGATTACTTTTACTAACTATGGTTTTTGTCTTGAAAAGTATTAGTTCAGAAAATTTTATTAGATTCCTATATAAGAGGAAATGTGGGGTGGTAAGTATATCTGAGATTTCTGGATTTCACAAACCAGTGATACACATTTTTAGTTTTTGGCTTTTTGTCAGATAAGATTTATAAACAAGCAGACCTGGTACCTATTAGCACTTTCATTTTATGAGAGCAAGTATAATTTCAGAATAAAACATTGTAATTTACTTTATGTTTACTTTTCATTTTCCTATCAATAATGTACCATTACAAGAAAAACATGGTTACTAGACTCGCCCCATTATCAAGTCCCCAACACATACCCATTACAGTCACTGTCCATCAGCGTAGTAGGATGTTATAGAATCACTACTTGTCTTCTCTGTGTTATACTGCCTTCCCTGTATCCCCCCCCCAAATTATATGTGCTAATCGTGATGACCCTTTTTCTCCCCTGTCCCTCCTTTCCCACACATCCTCCCCAA
The DNA here is from genome assembly GCA_029783875.1 of Phataginus tricuspis. Classification (NCBI taxonomy): domain Eukaryota; kingdom Metazoa; phylum Chordata; class Mammalia; order Pholidota; family Manidae; genus Phataginus; species Phataginus tricuspis. The sequence goes on along the minus strand of JAQQAC010006923.1, from coordinate 2,270,571 downwards.
TCCCTTTCCTTTTGATAACTGTTAGTCCGTTCTTGGGATCTATGACTGATGCTGTTTTGTTCCTTCAGTTTTTTCTTTGTTCTTATACACCACAGATGAGTGAAATCATTCAATACTTGTCTTTCTCTGCCTGGCCTATTTCACTGAGCATAATACCCTCTAGCTCCATCCATGTTGTTGCAAATGGTAGGATTTGTTTTCTTCTTATGGCTGAATAATATTCCACTGTGTATATGTACCACCTCTTCTTTATCCATTCATCTACTGATGCACACAGGTTGCTTGCATTTCTTGGCTATTGTAAATAGTGCTGCAATAAACATAGGGGTGCATATGTGTTTTTCAAACTGGGCTGCTGCATTCTTACGGTAAATTCCTAGGAGTGAGATTCCTGGGTCAAATGTTATTTCTATTTTTAGTTTTTTGAGGAACCTCCATACTGCTTTCCACAATGGGTGAACTAGTTTACATTCCCAGCAGCAGTGTAGGAGGGTTCCCCTTTCTCCACATCCTTGCAAACTGTTGTTGTTTGTCTTTTGGATGTTAGCCGTCCTAACAGGTGTGAGGTGATAATATCATTGTGGCTTTAATTTGCATTTCTCTGATGATTAGCGATGTGGAGCATCTATTCATGTGCCTGTTGGCCATCTGAATTTCTTCTTTGGAGAACTGCCTTTCCAGATACTCTGCCCATTTTTTAATTGGATTATTTGCTTTTTGTTTGTTGAGGTGCGTGAGCTCTTTATATAATTTGGATGTCAACCCCTTATCAGATACATCATTTATGAATATATTCTCCCATACTGTAGGATGTCTTTGTTCTACTGATGGTGTCCTTTGCTGTACAGAAGCTTTTTAGTTTGATAATAGTCCCATTTGTACATTTTTAATTTTGTCTCCCTTGCCCGGGGAGATATGTTCATGAAGAAGTTGCTCATCTTTGTGTCCAAGAGATATTTGCCTATGTTTTTTTCTAAGAGTTTTATGGTTTCATAACTTACATTCAAGTCTTTTATCCATTTTGACTTTACTTTTGTGTATGGGGTTAGACAATAATCCAGTTTCATTCTCTTACATGTAGCTGTCCAGTTTTGCCAACACCAGCTGCTGAAGAGGCTGTCATTTCCCCATTGTATGTCCATGGCTCCTTTATCATATATTAATTGGCCATATATGCTTGGGTGTATATCTGGGTTCTCTAGTCTGTTCCATTCGTCTATGGGTCTGTTCTTGCGCCGGTACCAAATAGTCTAGATTACTGTGGCTTTGTAGTAGAGCTTGAAATCAAGGAGTGTAATTCCCCCTGTTTTATTCCTCCTTCTCAGGATTACTTTGGCTATTCGGGGGTCTTTTCTGGTTCCATATGAATTTTAGAATTATTTGTTCCAGTTCATTGAAGAAAGCTGCTGGTAGTTTGACTGGGATTGCATTGAATCTGTAGATTGCTTTAGGTAGTATAGCCATTTTGACAATATTTATTCTTCCTAGCCAAGAGCATGGGATGCATTTCCATTTCTTAGTGTCTTCCTTAATTTCTCCTAGGAGTGTCTTGTAGTTTTCAGAGTACAGGTCTTTCACTTCCTTTGTTAGGTTTATTCCTAGGTATTTTATTCTTTTAGATGCAATTGTGAATGGAGTTGTTTTTCTGATTTCTCTTTCTGTTAGTTCATCATTAGTGTATAGGAAAGCAACAGATTTCTGTGTGTTAATTTTATATCCTCCATCTTTGCTGAATTCAGAAATTAGTTCTACTAGTTTTGGAGTGGAGTCTTTAGGGTTTTTTATGTACAGTATCATGTCATCTGCAAATAGTGACAATTTGACTTCTTCTTTACCAATCTGGATGCCCTGTCTTTGTTTTGTCTGATTGCCGTGGCTAGGACCTCCAGTACTATGTTGAATAACAGTGGAGAGAGTGGGCACCCTTGTCTTGTTCCTGATCTTAGATGAAAAGCTTTCAGCTTCTCGCTATTAAGTATGATGTTAGCTGTGGGTTTTTCATATATAGCCTTTATGATGTTGAGGTACTTGCCGTCTATACCCATTCTGTTGAGAGTTTTAATCATGAATGGATGCTGAATTTTGTCAAATGCTTTTTCAGCATCTATGAAGATGATCATGTGATTTTTGTTCTTCTTTTTATTGATGTGATGGATGATGTTGATGGATTTTCGAATGTTGTACCATCCTTGCATCCCTGGGATGAATCGCACTTGATCATGGTGTATGATCCTCTTGATATATTTTTGAATTCGGTTTGCTAATATTTTGTTGAGTATTTTTGCATCTACGTTCATCAGGGATATTGGTCTGTAATTTTCTTTTTTAGTGAGGTCGTTGCCTGGTTTTGGTATTAAGAGTGATGCTGGCTGGCTTCATAAAAAGAGTTTGGAAGTATTCCCTCCTCTTCTATTTTTTGGAAAACTTTAAGGAGAATGGGTGTTATTTCTTCTCTATATGTCTGGCAGAATTCAGCGGTGAATCCATCAGGTCCGGGGGATTTGTTCTTGGGTAGTTTTCTGATTACCGATTCAATTTCGTTGCTGGTGATTGGTCTGTTTAGTTTTTCTGTTTCCTGCTTGGTAAGTCTTGGAAGGTTGTGTTTTTCTAAGAAGTTGTCCGTTTCTTCTAGGTTTTGCAGCTTGTTAGCATATAGATACTTGTAATATTCTCTTATAATTCTTTTTCTGTGGGGTCGGTCGTTATTTTTCCTTTCTCATTTCTGATTCTGTTTATGTGTGTAGATTCTCTTTTTCTCTTATGAGTCTGGCTAGGGGTTTATCTATTTTTTTTATTTTTTCAAAGAACCAGCTCTTGGTTTCATTCATTTTTTCTATTGTTTTATTCTTCTCAATTTTATTTATTTCTTCTCTGATCTTTATTATGTCTCTCCTTCTGGTGACTTTGGGCCCCATTTGTTCTTCTTTTTCCAATTTCAGTAATTGTGTCTTTAGACTGTTCATTTGAGAATGTTCTTCCTTCTTTAAATAGGCCTGGATTGCAATATACGTTCTTCTTAGGACTGCCTTTGCTGCATCCCACAGAAGTTGTGGCTTTGTGTTGTTGTTGTCATTAGTCTCCATATATTCTTTGATTTCTGTTTTGATTTGGTCGTTAACCCATTGATTCATTAGGAGAATGTTGTTAAGTCTCCATGTATTTGTGAGCCTTTTTGATTTCTTTCCAAAATTTATTTCTAGTTTTACACCTTTGTGATCTGATAAGTTGGTTGGTAGGATTTCAATATTTTTGAATTTACTGAGGTTCTTTTTGTGGCCTAGTATGTGGTCTACTCTGGAAAATGTTCCATGTGCACTTGAGAAGAATGTGTATCCTGCTGCTTTTGGGTGCAGAGTTCTGTAGATATCTGTTAGGTCCATCTGTTCTAGTGTGTTGTTCAGTGCCTCTGTGTCTTTACTTATCCTCTGCCTGGTTGATGTATCCTTTGGAGTCACTGGTATGTTAAAGTATCCTAAAATAATTGCATTGCTGTCTGTTTCCTCCTTCACTTCTGTTAGTATTTGTTTCACATATGCTGACGCTCCTGTATTGGGTGCATATATATTTATAATGGTTATATCTTCTTGTTGGACTGACCCCTTTATCATTATGTAATGTCCGTCTTTATCTCTTGCTACTTTCTTCGTTTTGAAGTCTATTTTATCTGATACAAGTACTGCAATACCTGCTTTTTTCTCTTTGTTGTTTGTATGAAATATTTTTTTCCATCCCTTCACTTTTAGTCTGTGTATATCTTTGGGTTTGAGGTGAGTCTCTTGTAAGCAGCATATAGATGGGTCTTGCTTTTTTATCCACTCTGTTACTCTGTGTCTTTTGATTGGTGCATTCAGTCCGTTTACATTAAGGGTGATTATTGATAGATATGTACTTATTGCCATTGCTGGCTTTAGATTCATGGTTACCAAAGGTTCAAGGGTTGCTTCTTTACTATCTAAGAATCTAACAACTTTCTTGTTAAGTTATTGTGAACGCCATCTGATGTTTCTTTATCTCTCCCTTCCTATTCTTCCTCCTCCTTTCTTTATATATTGGGTGTTTTTTCTTTGCCTTTAGTTAGTATTTGGATGGTCTGCTTTCTTTGCTATGATTTTATTTTCTCTGGTGACATCTTTTTAGCCTTAGGTGTGCTTCCCTCTAGAGCAGTTCCTTTAAGATATCCTGTAGTGGTGGTTTATGAGAGGCAAACTCTCTCAGCTTTCGTTTGTCTTGAAATTGTTTAATCCCTCCGTCATATTTAAATGATAATCATGCTGGATACAATATTCTTGGTTTGAGGCCCTCTGTTTCATTACGTTAAATATATCATGCCATTCTCTTCTGGCCTGTAAGGTTTCTGTTGAGAAGTCGGATGACAGTCTGATGGGTTTTCCTTTGTAGGTGATCTTTTTTCTCTCTCTAGTTGATTTTAAAAGTCTGTCTTTATCCTTGTACTTTGCCGTCTTAATTGTTATGTGTCTTGGTGTTGTCTTCCTTGGGTCCCTTGTGTTGGGAGATCTGTGGGCTTCTGTGGACTGCGAGACTATTTCCTTCCCCAGCGTGGGAACGTTTTCCACAATTATTTCTTCAAAAACACTTTCTATACCTTTTTCTCTCTCTTCTTCCTCTGGTACTCCTGTAATGCGAATATTGCTCCGTTTGGATTGGTCACACAGTTCTCTTAATATTCTTTCATTCTTAGAGATCCTTTTATCTCTCTCTGCCTCAGCTTCTTTGTATTCCTGTTCTCTGTTTTTGTATTTCATTGAAAGTGTCTTGTACCTCATCCAGTCTGCTGTTAAGCCCGTCGATGGCTTGTCTCATTTCTGCATAGTCTTTCCTCATTTTCTCCCTCAGCTCTTGCACATTTTTCTGTAGATCTGTCAGCATGGCTATGACTTTTATTCTGAATTCTTTTTCAGGAAGACTGTGCATGTCCATTCCTTCAGGTTCTCTCTCAGGGGTTGTCTGGGTTTGAAGCTTTGTACCATATTCCTCTGTCTTTTCATGGCTATAGAATTGGTTGCTGGTAGTTGTCACATATGTCAGCTGGGCTCTTTATGACTTTAAAAAGGAAAGAGAAGAAAGAAGAGAAAAAAATACTACTAATAATAAAAAAAACGGGAGAGAGAAAGAAAGGAAAGAAAAAGAAAAAGCAGCAACACCTAAAAAAAAAAAAAAAAGAACCCCCACCAGGAGTGGTTTCTGTGTGAATGCTGTAGGTGGCGCTGTTGCTCCACTATTCCAGAGCTGTGGCTGTTCTGCTCCGCACGGCCCTTTAAAGCTGTGGCTGGGGTGAGAATGAATGGGAGGCTGCTGAGCTCTGTGAGAGTCCTAAATATGGCTATCCTTTCCCAGTTGCCCGCTATGGGGTCTGAAGCTCCCCAGGACTCCCAGCCTGCTGGGCTGAGTGTTCCGCGGCGATGAGGTTCTCTGCTGGACTCCTGTCTCTTTTAGACCGCTGAAAAACAAAGCGCACACTTTTCTCCTTTTTTTTTTCTTCTCTCTTCTCCTTCCCTGAGCCAGCCGCGAGCAAGCAGGTGCGTTCCTGCTGAGACCCTGCGTTCTCCGTCTCTCCAATCTCCGCCACACCGCGCTTTGTGCGCCTGTGCTCCTGGGGCAGATCCGGGGCTGGTTATCTCCTGGGCCTGCACTTCTACTCCCTCCCGGCTCTGAATCCTCTCCTCCCGCTGGTGCGCTGGGGTGGCAGAGTGCTCGGGTTCTGCTGGGTCGCGGTTCCGTTTCTTACCCGCCTCGCCAGCTGCCGAGTTCTCTCAGGTGTGTCTGCACGGTGTGCACTTTCCTGTGTGTTCTGGTCTCTCTTTTAGGAACAGTTGCATTTGCTGTGTTTTCGTGGATAAATATAATGTTGGGAGGAAAATTCTGCTGCTCCGTTCACGCCGCCATCTTCCCAGAACTCCAAAACATTGTATTTTAAATATAACAAATATAGGTTTACCAAAAATCCCTATGGAAACCAACTTAGATATTTCTTTGGAGCAAATTCTACTTTTTAAAAGCTCTCCAGGAAATTCTAATGTGCAGCCACAATTGAGAACAGCTGCTACAGAAGACAGAAAACTTCGAGTAATTTATAACCTAGTGGGTATAGAGCAGGTGTCACAAACTCATACCCACAGGGTTAGCAGTTAAATGAGTTATTCAGCCAAGTATTATACCAACTCGGGAGACGGGATAAAGAGGAGACACTACAAGTGTACTTCCAAAAAGAAAAAAGCGCAACTACAAATGAACAGGCACCAGAAGAGCATCAGAAAACAATGTTGCAATGCACTCAAACTCTGAGGGGAAATGACCTCTGACCTAGAATTGTTAATCAGTCACTATCAAGTGTAGGACAGAATAGATTTTCAGACCTCTATTTCTCAAAAATTTACCTCTTGGGCACCCTTTCCCAGGAAATGGAAGAAGTACTCCAGTAAAATGACTAATCCAAGAGATGAATTCACAGAATACTGGAAACATGACACGTGACACTGGATTTGAGGTGAGCAAACTATATTCTGGCACTCGCTGGTTCATGTATGAGTGGATAATTGAGGCGGTTAAGGAGATAACCTAATGAGCGTATTAATGTTAGCAATAGTTGTCACAGTAGTTTGTTATCACCGATAATTGAATAAATCTTCATCTTGGACTAAATCCTTCACATGTAACAGAGTCTTACATGTTAACTTTGCCCCCCTCTAGAGGGAACTCGCTCACACGAGTTGTATTTGCTTTATGTCTCTCTCTTACTCTTCCATTTTTGTTTTGATATTAACATCTATTATATAGCTTCACAACTTGTGCTTCTGAGAAGATGGAGTAGCAAATTTTCCTTATTCCTAAAAACACCCAGGAATATGTAACAAACATAATAAGACTGAAAGATGGCCAACTGGCTGGGGACCTTAGAACCCAAGGAACAACACAGTGGGAGTTCTGTGGGTTTTCTTTACGTCTTGTGTATTCCAGATTTGAGCTGAAGAGGCCAGCACCCTGGAAATGCCAACAGGCACACACAAAGGAGCCCCGACAAGCTTCCTCTAGCCAAAGGACCAGAAAGGGCAGCCTGACAAGACCACCACCACTCTGCTCCAGCCAAACACCATTGCAGCATTGAATGGTGGTCCAGAAAAAAATATGTCCACGTCCTGGAACCTGTGATAGTGACCTTATTTGGAAAAAGGGTGTTCAGATACAAATAAATTCAGGATCCTGAGATGAGATCATTATGGATGATCTGGGTCCTAAATCTAAGACAGGTGTCCTTATAAGAGACAGAAGAATGGCATGTGAAGACAGAATGGCAGAGACAGAGCAACACGTTAAGGAATACCTGCAGCCACCAGAAGCCGGTAGAGGCAAGGAAGGAATCTCTGTAGACCCTCTGGAAGGAGAACAGTCTTGCTAATACCTTGATTTCAGACTTCTGGCCTTCAGAAGTGTTGTTTCAAGCCACCAAGCTTACAGCAATTTGTTATGGCAGCCCTAGGAATCTAATATAACTACAGAAAAAAAACTGTCTTTACCCCATGCCAAGTAAGGAGGCTAGACTTCCATACTCATGAGGCTGTGGTGAGACACCCCAACACCTCTGCCAGAGTGGTGTCAGAGAAGGCCAAGGAGGCAGACAGGACTTCACCCCCTACTGGGCAATGATGAGGCGGTGGTGCCAGAGGAGCCTGGACTTCCACCCATACCAGCAGGAATGAGACACTTCTCCTCCTCTCTGATGGGATGCTTCAGAAGCCTAGTGGAGAGTCAGGGTTTCACCACTGACGAAAGTAATGAGGCCATTCCACTGCAGTGTCAGTGCAGATCACACAGGGAGCCGAATTCCCACACCCAAGCACCAGCAACAAGGAGTCTCCTCTTGGCTGAACAGAGGTTGAGTGGAAGCTGCACGTCCATCTCCATGTGGCAGTAAGAAAGCAGTGGTCTTCCCCTCAATGTTCTCACGCTGGGTCAAAAACCCAGCTAATAAAGAAGGTTTAAATAAGACCCAGAGTCTCATAACACAAAATTGTCCATGTTTCAACAAAAAATGACTCGTTAAGAACCAGAAAGATCTCAAACTGGATGATGAAAGACAATAGACTCCAATGCCAGGCTGATGAATATTTTAAGGTAGCTGTAGTAAAAATCTCCAGAAAAACAGAACTAACACACAGTTATGGAGGCTGAGAAGTCCCATAATCTGTTGTCTTCAGGCTAGGAACCCAGGAAGGTGGTGGTGTGGTTCAAAGACCTGTGAGCCACTGCTGTAAGTTCCAGTCCAGACCAGAAGGCCCTAAAACCAGGAGAACGAAGGGCAGGAAATGATACATATCCCAGCTCTATCAAACAACAAATTCAACCTTCTTCCACATTTTTGTTTTATTCAGGTCTTCAAGAGATTGGATGATATGCACCCACACAGGGGAAGGCCATCTGTTTATTGATGTGTCCATCAACTGAAATACTAATCTTTTCCAGAAATACCCTCAGACATACACCCAGAAATAATGTTTAGCCAGCTATCTGGACATCCCTTGGCCTAATAAGTTGACACATAAGACTAAACATCTTAACAGCCATGATGAAAATGTTTCAATAAGCAAGTATGAACACACTTGAAACATGAGAAAATGAACAGCCTCAGCAAAAAATATGGAAGGTCTTAGCACAGAAATAGAAGAAATACAGAAGAGCCAAATGCACATTTTAGGACTGAAAAATATAATAACCAAAATAAATAAAAGGATCGGCAGATGGGGGATTAAAGATGGTGGCATGAGAAGTGACACACAGGCTTCCTCCTAAAACCGCATATAATACGAAAATATTAACACAACTAATCCTGTAAGAGCAACAGGAAAGAAGGATCTCTAAGAATGAAAGAATATTGAGAGAACTGTGTGACCAATCCAAATGGAACAATATTCGCATTATAGGGGTACAAGAAGAAGAGAGAGAAAAAGGGATAGAAAGTGTCATTGAGGAGGTAATTGCTGAAAACTTCTCCAATGTGGGGAAGGAGACAGTCTCTCAGGCCATGGAGATGCACAGATCTCCCAACACAAGGGACCCAAGGAAGACAACACCAAGACCTTACATAGTAATTAAAATGGCAAAGATAAAGGATAAGGACAGACTACTAAAAGCAGTCAGAGAGAGAAATAAGATCACATACAAAGGAAAACGCATCAGGCTGTCATCAGACTTCTCAACAGAAACCTTACTGGCCAGAAGGGAGTGGCATGATGTATTTAATGAAATGAAGCAGAAGGGCCTTGAACCAAGAATACTTTATCCAGCAAGATTATCATTTAAATTTGAAGGAGGGATTAAACAATTTCCAGATAAGCAAAAGCTGAGAGAATTTACCTCCCACAAACCATCTCTACAGTGCATTTTGGAGGGACTGCTATAGATGGAAGTGTTCCTAAGGTTTAATAGCTGTCACCAGAGGTAATAAAACCACAGTAAAAAAAGTAGAACAGCTAATTACTAAGCAAATGCAAAATTAAATTAACTATCCCCAAAGTCAATCAAGGGACAAAGAGTACAGAATATGGTACCTAATATATAAAGAATGGAGAAGGAAGAAAAAGGAGGAAGAAAAAAAAAGAACCTTTAGATTGTGTTTGTAATAGCATATTAAGTGAGTTAAGTTGGACTCTTAGATAGTAAGGAAGTTAACCTTGAACCTTTGGTAACCACGAATCTAAAGCCTGCAATGCCAATAAGTACATACCTATCGATTATCACCCTAAATATAAATGGACTGAATGCACCAATCAAAAGACACAGAGTCACTGAATGGATAAAAGAACAAGACCCATGTATATGCTGCCTACAAGAGACTCATTTCGAACAACCCAAAGACATACACAGACTAAAAGTAAAGGGATGGAAAAAGATATTTCTTGCAACTAATAGGGAGAAAAAAGCAGGAGTTGCAGTACTTGCATCAGACAAAATAGACTTCAAAACAAAGAAAGTCACAGGAGACAAAGAAGGACATTACATAATGATAAAAGGGTCAGTCCAACAAGAAGATATAACCATTATAAATATCTATGCACCCAACACAGGAGCACCTACATATGTGAAAGAAATACTAACAGAATTAAAAGGAGAAATAGAAAGCAATGCATTCATTCTAGGAGACTTCAACACTTCACTCACTCTGAAGGACAGATCAACCAGACAGAAAATAAGTAAGGAGACAGAGGCACTGAGCAACACATTAGAACAGATGGACCTAACAGACATCTACAGAACTCTACACCCAAAAGCAGCAGAATACACATTCTTCTCAGGTACACGTGGAACATTTCCAAAAATAGATCATATACTAGGCCACAAAAAGAGTCTTGGTAAATACAAAAAGATTGAAATTGTACCAACCAGTTTCTCAGACCACAAAGGTATGAAACTAGAAATAAATTACACAAAGAAAATTTAAAAACCCACAAACACATGGAGGCTTCAGAACATGCTCCTAAATAACCGGATCAATGACCAAATAAAAACAGAGATCAAGCAATATATGGAGACAAATGACAAGAATTCAACACCGCAAAATCTGTGGGACGCAGCAAAGACCATGCTAAGAGGAAAGTATACTGCAATACAGGCCTGCCTCAGGAAGGAAGAACAATCTCATGTGAGCAGTCTAAACTCACAATTAACAAAACTAGAAAAAGAAGAACAAATGAGCCCCAAAGTCAGTAGAAGGAGGGACATAATAAAAATTAGAGCATAAATAAATAAAATCAAGAAGAATAAAACAATAGAAAGAATCAATGAAAGCAGCAGCTGGTTCTTCGTGAAAATAAACAAAATAGATAAATCCCTACCAGACTTATCAAGAAAAAAAGAGTCTACTCACATAAACAGAATCAGAAATGAGAAAGGAAAAATCACTATGGACACCACAGAAATATAAAGAAGTATGAGAGAATACTATGAAAAATTATATGTTAACAAACTGTATGACCTAGAAGAAAAGGACAACTTTCTAGAAAAAGAACACCTTACAAGGCTGACCCAGAAAGAAACAGAAAATCTGAACAGACCAATTACCAGCAATGAAATTGAACTGGTAATCAAAAACCTACCTAAGAACAAAATGTCTGCACCAGATGGCTTCACCACTGAATTTTATCAAACATTTAGTGAAGACCTAATACCCATCCTCATTAAAGTTTTCCAAGGAGTAGAAGAAGAGGGAATATTTCCAAACTCATTCTATGACGCCAGCACCACTCTAATACCAAAACCGGGAAAGACACCACAAAAAAAAGAAAAGTACAGACCAATATCCCTGATGAACATAGATGCAAAAATACTCAACAAAATATTAGCAAACCGAATTCAAAAATACATCAAAAAGATCATCCATCATGATCAAGGGGATTCATCCAGGGATGCAAGGATGGTACAACATTCGAAAATCCATCAACATCATCCAGCACATCAACAAGAAGAAAGACAAAAACCACATCATCAACTCCATAGATGCTGAAAAAGCATTTGACAAAATCCAACATCCATTCATGATAAAAACTCTCAACAAAATGGGTATAGAGGTTAAGTACCTCAACATAATAAAGGTCATATATGACAACCCACAGCCAACATTATACTTAACAGCGAGAAGCTGAAAGCTTTTCCTTTAAGATTGGGAACAAGACAAGGATGCCCATTCTCCCCACTTCTATTCAACATAGTACCGGAAGTCCTAGGCACGGCAATCAGACAACACAAAGAAATAAAGGCATACAAAGAAGATTGGAAAGGAAGAAGTCAAATGGTCCCTGTTTGCAGATGACATGATATTGTACATAAAAAACCCTAAAGAATCTACTCTGAAACTACTAGATCTAATATCTGAATTCTGCAAAGTTACGGAATACAAAATATGCAGAAATCTGTGGCATTCCTACACACTAACAATGAACTAACAGAGAGAGAAATCAGGAAAATTCCATTCACAATTGCATCAAAAAGAATAAAATACCTAGGAATAATCCTAACCAATTAAGTGAAAGACCTATACTCTGAAAACTACAAGACAGTCATGAGAGAAATTAAAGGAGATATCAATAAAAGGAACCACATCCCATCCTCATGGATAGGAAGAATTAATATTGTCAAAATGGCCATCCTGCCTAAAGCAATCTACAGATACAATGCAATTCCTATCAAAATACCAACAGCATTCTTCAATGAACTAGAGAAAATTGTTCTAAAATTCAAATGGAACCACAAAAGACCCCAAATAGCCAAAGCAATCCTGAGAAGGAAGAATAAAGCTGGGGGATTATGGTCCCCAACTTCAAGCTCTACTACAAAGCCACAGGAATCAGGACAATTTGGTACTGGCACAAGAACAGACCCATAGATGAATGGAACAGACTCGAGAGCCCTGATATAAACCTAACCATATATGGTCAATTAATATATGATAAAGGAGCCATAGACATACAATGGGGAAATGACAGCCTCTTCAACAGCTGGTGTTGGCAAAACTGGACAGCTACATGCAAGAGAATGAAACTGGATTATTGTTTAACCCCATACACAAAAGTAAACTCGAAATGGATCAAAGACCTGAATGTAAGTCATGAAACCATAAAACTCTTAGAAGACAACATAGGCAAAAATATCCTGGAAATAAGAATGAGCAACTTCTTCCTGAACGCATCTCTTCGAGCAAGGGAAACAAAAGCAAAAATGAACTCATGGGGAAAATATATTCATAAATGATGTATCTGATAAGGGGTTGACATCCAAAATATACAAAGAACTCACGCATCTTAACAAACAAAAAGCAAATAACCCAATTAAGAAATGGGCACAGGACATGAATAGACACTTCTCTAAAGAAGAAATTCAGATGGCCAACAGGCACATGAAAAAATGCTCCACATCGCTAATCATCAGAGAAATGCAGATTAAAACCACAATGAGATACCACCTTACACCAGTGAGGATGGCCAACATCCAAAACACAAACAACAACAAATGTTGGTGAGGATGTGGAGAGAGGGGAACCCTCCTACACTACTGGTGGGAATGCAAATTAGTTCAACCATTGTGGAAAGCAGTATGGAGGTTCCTCAAAAAACTCAAAATAGAAATACCATTTGACCCAGGAATCCCACTCCTAGGAATTTACCCCAAGAATGCAGCAGCCCAGTTTGAGAAAGACAGATGCACCCCTATGTTTATTGCAGCACTATTTACAATAGCCAAGAAATGGAAGCAACCTAAGTGCCCATTAGTAGATGAATGGATTAAGAAGATGTGGTACATATACACAATGGAATATTACGCAGCCATAAGAAAAAAACAAATCCTACCATTTTCAACAACATGGATGGAGCTGGAGGGTATTATGCTCAGTGAAATAAGCCAGGCCGAAAAAGACAAGTATCAAATGATCTCACTCATATGTGGAGTATAAGAACAAAGAAAAAAAAAAACTGAAGGAACAAAACAGCAGCAGACTCACAGAACCCAAGAACGGACTAATAGTTACCAAAAGGAAAGGGACTGGGGAAGAAGGGCGGGAAGGGAGGGATAAGAGGGTAAAAGGGGCATTACGATTGGCAGACATAGGGTGGGGGGGCACAGGTAGGACTGTACAACTCAGAGAAGACAAGTAGTGATTCTCATCTCACTACGCTGATGGACAGTGACTGTGGTGGGGTTGGTGGGGGGGACCTGATGAAGGCGGTAGTTTTATCATCACAGTATTGCTCATGTAATTGTAGGTTAATGATACTAAAATAAAATAAATTATTAAAAAAAAATGAATTCATGGGACTAAATCAAACTAAAAAGTTTCTGTACAGCAAAGGACACCATCAACAGAATGAAAAGGCATCCTGCAGTACAGGAGAATATATTTGTAAATGACATATCCATCAAGGGTTTAACATCCAAAATATATAAAGAAATTACACGCCTCTACACCCAAAAAGCAAATAGGCTGATTAAAAAATGGACAGAGGATATGAAGAGACAGTTCTCCAAAGAAGAAATTCAGATGGCCAACAGACACATGAAAAGATGCTCCACATCACTAATCATCAGGGAAATGCAAATTGAAACCAAAATGAGATTTCACCTCACACCAGTGAGGATGGCCAGCATCTAAAAGACTAAGAACAACAAATGCTGGAGAGGATGCGGAGAAAGGGGAACCCTCCTACACTGCTGGTGGGAATGTAAGCTAGTTCAACCATTGTGGAAAGCAGTATGGAGGTTCCTCAAAAAACTCAAAATAGAAATACCATTTGACCCGGGAATCCCACTCCTTGGAATTTACCCAAAGAATACAACTTCTCAGATTCAAAAAGACATATGCACCCCTATGTTTACTGCCGCACTTTTACAATAAGCAAGATATGGAAGCAACCTAAGTGTCCATCAGTAGATGAATGGATAAAGAAGATGTGGTATATATACACAATGGAATTCTATTCCGCCATAAGAAAGAAACAAATCTTACCATTTGCAACAACATGGATGGAACAGGAGGATATTATGCTCAGTGAAATAGGCCAGGTGGAGAAAGGCAAGTGCCAAATGATTTCTCATTTGTGGAGTATAACGATGAAGCAAAACTGAAGGAACAAAATAGCAGCAGACTCAGAGACTCCAAGAAGGAACTAGTGGTTATCAAAGGGGTGGGGTGTGGGAGGGTGGGTGGGGAGGGAGAGAGAAGGGGATTGTGGGATATTATGTTTAGGACACATGGTGTGGGGAATCACGGGGAAAACAGTATAGCACAGAGAAGGCAAATAGTGAATCTGTGGCATCTTACTACACTGATGGACAGTAACTGCATTGGGGTACGGGGGGGGCTTGATAATATGGGTAAATGTCGTAACCACGTTTTTTCATGTGAAACCTTCATAAGAGTGAATATCAATAATACCATAGGAAAAAAAAAGGATCAGCAGATGGGCCCAACAGTAGAATGGATGTGACAGAGGAGAGAATCAGCAAACTGTAAGGTAGAACAATAAAAATTACCCAATCTGAACCACAGAGCAAAAACAGACTTTAAAAAAAAAAGCAAACAAAAAGCAGAACCTTAAGAATCAGAGGGATATAAAAAAGATGCAAAATTTGTGTCACTGGAGTCCCAGAAAGGAAGAAAAAAGAAGGCAGGGTTGAAAAAATTATTTGAAATAATGATGAAAATGTCCCAAACTTGGCAAGAGACATAGACCTAAAGATTCAAAGAGCTGGGGAGCACAAACAGCTTAACTCCAAAGAAAGCCATGCAAAGATGCATCATAATTAGACTTCTAAAAGTTAAAGACAAAAAGTATACATATTGAAAGCAACCAGAGAAAATGACACTTTATCTACAAGGAAAAACAATTAGAATAACAGATTTTTCATCAGAAACCATGGGAGTTGGAATCTTTTCTCAAGTATTGAAAAAAAAGAATTGTTAACCCTGAACGTGTACTCAGTGAAAATATTCTTCAGGAAGAAAGGGAAAATCAAGACATTCTCAGATTAAGGAAAACTAAGAATTTTCACCTAGCAGACTTACCCTAGAAAAATGGCTAAATGCACTCTCTATACAAAAAGGAAATGATAATAGAAGGAAACTTGCAATATCATAAAGGAAGAAGAATATGGTAAGCAGAAATATAGGGAATTACAATAGGCTTTCCTTTTGTTAAGTTTTCTAAAACATTTTAATGGTTGAAACAAAAGTTAGAACATTGTCTGATGTGATGATTCTAAATGTATATAACTTGAAATCACATTGTAAATGGGAGAGAATAAAGACAGGTAAGGATTCTTTATATCACTCGATCTGGTAAAATGATACCACTAGGCAGATAAGTTATATATGTATATATAAAGTTTTATACACATGCACACAAACATATACACGTACACACAGGGCTCCCCCCACTATCCAAATGTAGAGCATTCCTATGAAATCTTTCATAAGCCGAAACAATGTAAAGTGAAGAGTACCCTAAAGTTCCTTGGAAAAGTTCACAATGCCACTTCACATTTATGAAAGACCTACATTAGTACAATAACGGCGTTTTTCGTAAAAGCAAAAATCCTTTTTGGATTTCTTTCAGTTAGCAAAAACAGGTACTAATGTAGGTCTTTTCTAAAGTGAAGTGGCATAAGGTGAAATTTCAGAAAGTGGGGATACCTGTGGGGGATATATATACACACACACAACATTTATATGTAATAGACATATAAAACATATAGAAATGCATATATGTTAATGCATATCTCTATTATGTATATATGTGTATTATATACATATATACATATCTACAATTAAAGAAGCCACACAGATACATTCAAAAACACTATAGATAAATCAAAATGGAATTCTAAAATGTTCTTAAGCAACCCACAAGAGTGTAAAAAAAAAAAGGAAAGAAGAGAAATAAAAACCAGAGAGAACAAACAGAAAACAAAAAAGAAAAATGGCAAACCTAAGCCCTAACATACCAATAACATTAAATATAAATGGTCTAAACAGGCCAAATAAAAGAAATTGACAGAATAAAAAGAAATACAAAACCATGACTCAACTATATGCTATTTACAAGTGACTTCCAAATATATAAATAATATAGACTTATTGAAAGTAAAAGGATGGAAAAATATATATCTCATAAAAATAATCAGAGGAAAGCAGGAGAGGCTAGATTAATATAAGATACAGTAGACTATGGAGCAAAGAAAATTGCCAGAGACAAAGAGGGACATTATAATGAAATAGTCTGTCTATCAAGAAGATAGAGAAATCTTAAGTGTATATTCATAAAACAAAAGAGCTATAAAAGATGTGAGTCAAAAACTAATGGAACTAAAAGAAGAGACAGAGAAGTCCACAATTATAATTAGAGACTTCAACACCCCCTTTCAAGAACTGGAGCAACTGGACAGAAAATCAGCAAGGATACGAAACTCTACAACACCATCAAACAACAGAATCCAATCTACATTCATAAAGCATTCCGCCGATCAATAGCAGATACCGCCTTTTCAAGTACCCACAGAACATATACCAGGACTGCCCATATCCTGGGACAGAAAACAAGCCTCAACAAATCTAAAAGAAATCATGCAGAGTATGTTTTTCAACAACATAATTAAACTAGAAATCAATAACAGAAAGATAACAGGGAAATCACCCAACACTCAGAAACCAAATAACACACTTCCAGAAAATCCACAGGTGAAAGAAGAAATTTCAGGGGGCCGAGGAACTGAGTTCAGCAATTTTGCAGGATACAAGATAAATATACAATCAATTCTAATTAGGAGGGAGCATGTGGAAACCAAAATTAAAAATACAGTACCATCTAACTTAGGTGTTGGTGATACAAACCATGTGCAAAATTTGTGCGCTGCAAAGTACAAAATGCTAGTGCAAGAAATCAAAGATCAAAATACATGGAGAGACATACTATGTTCATGGATTGGAAGACTCAGCATAATAAAGGTGTCAACACCTTGATATACAGGTTTAACACAATTCTTATCAAAATCCCAGCAAAACTGTTTGAACATCAAGACAAGATTATTCTAAAATCTACATGAAAAGGTGAAGGAATTGGAATAGCTAATAAAATTTTGAAAAAGACAAGAGAAACCAGTTTTACCCAATGTTTAAAACATTAAAAAAAATTCAATTTGAAAATATTATACAGCTACAGGTAATTCATACCATGTGGTACTGGCACAGAGATAGACAGACCCATAGATCAATGGAAGAGAATGGAGAAACCAGAAATAGACTCACACAAATATGCCGAACTGATCTTTGACAAAGGAGCAAGCAATTCAAAGGAGGAAAGACAGCCTTTGTAACAAATGGTGCTGGAGCAACTGAACATATATATGAACACATATGTTTCCAGATGAACCTTAACCTAAGTTAAAATAAAATCATGAAAAATAAAATCAAACGGGATCATGGACTTAAATGTAAAAATCTGAACTCTAAGACTTTTAGGAAAAAACACAGGAGAAAATCTTTGGGATCTAGGGCGAGGCTAAGAATTCTTCTTAGACTTGACATCAAAAGCACAATCCATAAAAGGAAAGAATAATACACTGAACTTCATCAAAATTGGAAACTTTTGCCCTGGGAAAGATCCTGGTAAGAGGATTAAAAGGCAAGCAATAGATAAGGTATTTGTAAACTACATATCCAACCACACACTAGTATCTTGAATGTGTAAAAAAATATTAAAACTTAACAGTAAATAAACAATCCAATTAGAAAACAGGTAAAAGACATTTCACCAAAAAGGCATTACAGATGGCAAAGGAGCACATGAAAGGACGTTCAGTACCATTAGCCCTTAGGGAAATGCAAATTAAACCAAATATGGCCAAAATAAAAAGTAGTGACAACCAATACCGGGGAAGATTCAGAGAATACATCGCATCTGGTCCAGCCCCTATGGAAATCAGTTTAGCACAGTCAAGAAAAGACAGAACAAGGAACTTCTCTGCACCCCTCAGATGGCCCTGCAGCCTCACACACCAGCACTACTGTGAGAATGGGGGATGCCCTAACACACACTGTTCTTCCATCACCTGTGGACATTCTGTCCCTTCTGCTTGAGATCAGTTCCAAGCTTATCAAATTTCCACTCACAGTGAAATAAGCCAAGCCGGAAAAAAAAAAAAAAAAAAAAGACAAGTATCAAATGATTTCCCTCATATGTGGAGTATAAGAACAAAGAAAAAAAAAACTGAAGGAACAAAACATCAGCAGACTCACAGAACCCAAGAATGGACTAACAGTTACCAAAGGGAAAGGGACTGGGGAAGATGGGTGGGAAGGGAGGGATAAGAGGGAAAAACGGGCATTACGAATAGCAGATGTGATGTTGGGGGGGGCACGGGGAGGGCTGTACAACTCAGAGAAGACAAGTAGTGATTGTATAGCATCTCATTACGCTGATGGACAGTGAGTGTAATGGGGTTGGTGGGGGGGACCTGATGAAGGGGGTAGTTTAATCACCGTAATATTGCACATGTAATTGTAGATTAATGAGACCAAACTAAACTAAAAAAAAAAAAAATCTCTACTCACCTTTCAAGATTTACTTTGCTCCCTGAGATCTTCAGGTAGATGCAATCTGTCCTTCCTCAGTGCTACTCCTGCAATTTCTGTTTAGCCCACAGTCGGTTATTATCTACACCTGAGGCATCCTGTTAGCATCAATCCTCCCGGGAGCTCAGTGGTTAAGAGCTGGGGCTCCACAGCAAAATGGGGCCGGACTAAAGTCTTGACCAGACTAGTCACAAGTGAGGACCTTAGACAAATTAGTTCACATCTCTTGAACCTAAGTTTTCTCATCTGTAAAGTACAAATACTAGTGATAACAGTATCTATAAACATGGTATGTGGATTAAATGAGATTATGAATGTATTTTTAAAATTTAGCATGATGCCTGGCACAAAACAGGGGCTCAATAAATATCAATTCTTATTTTCATCACCCAAATTCTCTCATTCCTCTAAGCGTACAAACAGATCTAGAATTCCAGGTTCC
This sequence comes from Phataginus tricuspis, assembly GCA_029783875.1. NCBI lineage: Eukaryota > Metazoa > Chordata > Mammalia > Pholidota > Manidae > Phataginus > Phataginus tricuspis. The sequence continues at coordinate 2,250,997 of JAQQAC010006923.1, read as the reverse complement.
CCTACATATGTAAATAGAATGAGCTGGCTTTTAACAAAATCCTCAGTTCACAGTTCAAGAGAAAAAAAACAACCAATATTTAAATTAGTTCAGACATCAAAGTACTACAATCCTCTCCTGTCTAGAATTAAATTAAGTCACTTCAGTGAAAAGGCAGATTCCAGTGAAGGATAAATAAAGATGTTCAATAAATATCTGCTGAATGAAGGGAATGAGATAAAGATGTTCTGAAGAAAATAACTCATCTATGTTGATTCAATTCAACGTTTATTGTGCACGTGTTATGTGTCGGCACTATGCCCAGGATAGGATACACAGAATGGAAGTGTGAGTAACTTGTCACAGTCACAGTAATACCTGAATTGAAATGACTGGAGCCACAATTTTCACCCTTTTCTCCCTCTACTTAAAAGTAAAAATTAAAATTGGTTTCACCATATCTCACAGAAGAAGAAATACACACGTTTAACTTCCAGGTTTTTATTTTGTTTCAGACAGCTGGACAGGGCATCTACATTCTAGCACATCTTAACAATCACTAAACAAGTGAGATAGGACTGACTTATATAGAAAACGGCAAGGGAAAAAAGTCATGATTGTCTAATAGGGAATTTGAATCCCCAAATAAATTATCTTACAAAAATATCACACTTGCTTTGCTACTTTTCTACTGTTAAAAATGAAGAAAAAAATTCACATTCAAAAAAATCTGTAGGCTGGTATAGCAAGTTAAGATAATCATTTTTACATACTAAGGACGTCCGTCAAATAAATATTTCAAACAAATTTAAGTTTTCCCAAAAACAGGTCAAGTATTTACCCTACATCTGTTTGGTCCACTAAAAGACCATTTATAAAGCTGACATTAAACTGGACTGCAGCTCATTCCCTATGAATGGTGGCACACCCATCACTGAGCCTGGATATGCACATGTGCACATGCTACATATGCATGAAATGGCTAACACTGCTGTGCATACTACTTCCATAAGAAGTTTTACCCTGTAAAAGATCCTCTAGTCTATCATGAATTGAATTGCAAGGAAAGAACAAAAGAAAATACTTTGCCTATTTAGACACTGGTTTAGTAATTTTAAAAATGCAAAAATTATTATGCTTTTGGGATTTAAGGAATGGAACATGAGATAAAATTCAATACTGCTTACAATACCTGAATATGGAGAGCATACCCAACGCTCACAGAGCCCCCAAGTCAGTGTATATCACAGATCCCTGGGTTCTATCTGGCCTATTCCTGCTGTTTTATTCTGAAGTCTTCCATGGCTTTGGATCCTTAAAAGATGGCAATTTAATGAAATAATGTGACATTAAATTTTTCCGTTCTAATAACCAACTTTAAAAAGAAGTACAGTGGAAGAGTATATAACACTTTATGTATCTCCTTATGCTTTAAAAGCCAATTTGATTTTTATTATGATGTGATATTTCAACACTATGCTAAAAATAAAACTGACTGCAATATGGTTTTGCCTACAATATTCAAATCTATTGATAAAACATACAAGTAAATCCACTAAACAGTTTCCATTTCCAATGGCTTAACTGAGAGATGAATCTAGCACTTTCCCTATCAATTACTAACTACACTGGGCTGGAGACACTCTGCAAACCAAAGCCAACCACCCAAAAACCTAGAACACCAGCACTTTCCATCCAGGATGGAAAAATGAGCATCCAAAGTAAAGAGAACCACAAGACTGATCAAGTAACCAATCAAAAACGACTTCTTTGTTATTTGAACTAATAGTTACTCGAAGCTTGAAGTTTCCGCCTTCGTTATTATTGGTGGATCCCAGAGTCACAGCTTCAATGTCAAATGTGACAGTGGACCCAGAAGTAACTGCTGGCAACTGATTAGTCATTTCTTTTCCATTTACAAAAACTGCACCTAAAATATTAAGGTAAAGAGTCGTTTACATGTGGACAATAATTAAGAATTGAAACAGATTCTACGATATTGATAAACTGAGATCATTTCCTAATTTAGGTACAGAAAACATTTTGGAATGCCAACTGGTCAAAGATAATGCACTTAAATATGCTAATTAAGCCCCATGCCCAAGGCAGGAGTAAAAGAGTTCTTCTGACCCAGGGTTCTCTTTTAGAATACAGACTATGAGTTTCCCATACAGATGGCATCAAAAAATTTTGACTTCATCACAAAATTACATCCTGGGAGACAGCAACATTATTTCACATGGCAACAACAAAAATTTTGTTCTACTCACTGCCTGACCCATGCCACAGAATATTAACACATATTAATAGGGTTTTTTTTAAGGGTGATTGCTGTGGAATAAGGGACCAAAGAATAAAGAGATGCTTGGTAAATTAAGGAAACTCTCTCCTCAGTTCCCTAATCTACGTTGCATTTAGATGACGTATGCACACAGAATCTACAAGAAGACTGCCTGGTGCAAATCCCCCCCTCAATCATCTCCAAGCATTGTGAGTTTAAGCCGGTTACTTAACTCCTCTGTGGCTCCATTTCCATCATCTATAAAATGGGTATAGTACGAGTTTCCACTTCAAAAAGTTGATAAAAGGATTAAATGATTTATAATTTGTAAAGGATATAGAACATTGCCAGGCACACAGCAGCCATATAGATATATCACTAAGACCTAAACTTTCTCATCTCTTTCTATAAATGTGTGATATTGGGAAAGATTCAAAGCTTACTATATAATTCATGTATTTCAAAGCAAATGACAGTTATTTATCTCTCACCATTTGTACTAATGCACACTGCTTGATCCCGCTGCAGAGAGTCATATCCATCCTGTTTTTCTACACACACTCCTATACTGTCTCTTCTGTCTGGTTGTCCCACTGTTTCAACTCTGTAAATGAGGTACAAAGGTCATTTAATTTTTTTAACATGATATCTAATGGTTACTAAGCTTAAAACGAGCAATCTCATCACAATTGCTTTTAATAACTAACAATGATTCAGCACTTCCTAAATTCCAGGCACTACTCTCAAAATTTTATATCTACATGTAAGTCATCTCATCAATTCATATAACAACCCATGATGTAGGTGCTATTATTATCAAACCCATTTTATACATGAGGAAACTGAGACACAAATGAAAAAATGAGATTAAAAAAGGCTAAATAACCTGACTGAGCACCTGGCTGAGTGGTTGGAACTAGGATACGAGCTCAGCCTTTCTGACTGTAGAGTCTAGGTTAACTATGACAGCACATTTCCATTTTATGTTCTGGCTCTGGACACCTAGAGAACTTGTCATATTTGCCTTTATGAAATGCAAGTGACTCTTACTGCCATCACCTAAACCTTCAATATGAGGACCGTTGCGGTGATTTGATTACTGTATATCAAGTATATAAAGCCTTTAAAAATCAACACAATGGTCTAAAAAAAGGACAATGTAGTTATGAACATATTTTGCTTGGAGAACTTTTTATTGAAGTATTGTTGATATACAATCTTATATTGGTTTCAAGTATACAACACAGTGGATCACCAGTTACCCATATTATTAAATCCTCACCCCCACTAGTATAGCTACCATCTGTCAACACAGAATCATTGGCTATATTCTGCTTGGAGAACTGCTTATCTGGAAAGTTTAAGCATTTCTTTTTGTGTCTTTACTCTCAAATAATACATCATCATGTACTCTAGAAATAGGAAACTTAGTTATAAAGGCCAACCTATATACCTATTACCAGACTTATCTTTCCCACCATCCCAGAAAGCCCGGCTTTCTGAGGACAGAAAAAGAAAAATTAGCAAGGAACAGACTATAGCTTTAACGGGGAATGTGATTATTTATACTCAGTGTGGCCTCAAAATGTCTTTCATTGTCAAGTGGCAAACATGAAGGATCATAACACACATGTGGACAGGTCTGTGATGTCATCTCACTTCTGAACCGGCAGCCTGAAGCACTGTAGGAAGGACGAGGGTGACGTCAGCAGTACGGCAGAATAGTAAGTCCCAGTCCTTATTCTACCACAGGAACATCACTTCAACAATGATATACAGACCAAAATATCTTTATGAGATTTCCATAATCTAGGTAAGAAGTTGTAGTACCCCAAAGGAGCACAGACCTGAAAAGAGCTGTGTTGAAATGGATAAGAAAAGCATTTCATTTTCCCCATGTCAGTCCCTCTCCCAAGCTACCACAGCTCACTGCCAGGTAAGAACACCTCAGCAGCTGACTTTTTCCTCCGGATGGAGGGAGAGAAGTGCAGCATGCATCCAGCATTCCAGCTCGATGGAGGGTTGCCTGAATGCTGCTGAAACCAAAGAAAAGCGAGGAGTGGCATCCTGCAGCCAGCACGACTTGGTGGGATTGGAAGCCAGCACATAACTTGAGGCTTCTCTCCCTCAGGATGGAGGGAGAAGAGTAGAAGGTGCTTTGGTGCTCTGGCTTTTGACAGGGTTTCTGAGGGAAAGGTATCTGTCTCACCTAATATGGGGTGCTGTTGAAGAGCTGGCATGCTCTGGAAGCCTGGTGGCCACGGAGTACAAGAGAGAGTGGAACAGCTGGCTGATGTAATACCAGAGAACTTGCAGTGCCACAAACAGGCACCAGAGGAAGCAAGAGATTAAGAGCTCCTGAAAAACTAGCAAGGCTCTCCAATAGAGAAACAGCACACACAAGCCTAGGAAAGTCACCCCCAACACACAGGAAAAGTTTCAGAGGCCCCCAGAACCTCTAACTGGGTTCATATGTGAGGGGCTTCCCCTGTTATGAAGCCAGGTCATAAACATTGGGAGAGGTGGCTGTTTTATCCCACGTGTAGGTCCCAACATAAAATAAGCCATATGAAGAAACAGGAAAACATGGCCAAAACAAAAAAAAGATCTCCAGAAAAGTATTATACTGAAATGGAGGCAAATAAATTATCTGACAAACAATTCAAAATAATCATCATAATGATGTTCTACATGTGCAAGGAAATGAAGTATGAACAAAATGACACCACCAACAAAAAGACAGAAAACATAAAAAATAAGGGAACAAATTTTGGAGCCAAAGAACACAATAACAAGTGAGAGGAGTTTCCTATCACACTTAAGCAAGAAGAAGAAAGAAACAGCAAACTAGAGGACAGGTCATTTGAAATTATTCACTCAGAGGAACAAAAGGAAAAAGAATGAAAAAGCATGAAGGAAGTCTAAGAGATTCACGGGAGAAGAAAAAGAGAAAGGGGCAGCAGAATGTTTATTTAAAGAAATAATGGCTGAAAACATCCCAGATCTGAGGAAGGAAATGGACATCCAGATTCAGAAAATCCAACAAACTCAGGAAAGGATGAATCCAAGAAATCACACTGAAACACATAATACACAAATTGTCAAAAGTCAAAGACGGAGAATTTTGAAAGCAGCAATAGATAAGTGCCTTGTCACGTACAAGGGAACTTATAAGATTATTAGTGGATTTTTATGCAGAAACCTTGCAGGTCAGAAAGGAGTGGGATGATACATTCAAAGTGCTTAAAGGAAAAACTTCCAACCAGCACTATATAACCAGCAAAATTGTCCTTAAAATATGGGGAAAACATAAAGACATTCCCACATAAACAAAAGCTGAGGGAGTTCATCCTCAGTAGATTTGCCTTAGAAGAAGTGCTGGGAGTCCTTCAAATTGAAGCAAAAGACACTAAACAGCAACATGAAAGTACGTGAAAGTATAAAGCTCACTGACAAAGGTAAATATATAGTCAAATACAGAATACTACAATACTGTAACAGTGTGCATAAATCACTTTTAATAGAAGCTTAAAGACGTGTATTTAAAAAATATATCTATACAAATACGTTAATGGATACACGATATAAAAAGATGTTATTTTTTACAATAACAATAATGTGGAGGAGGAAGAAGTAAAAGGGTAGAGAACATGTATGCAACTGAAGTTAAGTTGTCGTCAGCCTAAACTAGATGGTTCTAAGTATAAGATGTTTTATGTAAGCCCTATGGTAACCACAGAGAAAATACTTCTAGCTGGTACGCTAAAGAAAGCACGTCACTACAGAAGAAGGCATGGCACTGCAAAAAAAATTGAGACACAAAGGAAGAAAGTGAGAAATGAAAAGAAGGACAAAGAAGCTATAGGACAGAAAAGAATGAACAAAATGGCAATAGTCAAGTCCTTCCCTATCAATCATGACTTTAAACATAAATGGATTAAACTCCCCAATTTAAAGACACAGTGGCTGATGAATACAAAAGATCCAACCCCAGGCTATCTACAACAGACTTGGATTTAAGGACACACACAGGCTGAAAGTGAAAGGATGGAAAAAGGCATTTCATACAAATAGTGACCGAAAGAGAGCAGGGATGGCCATACTTCCATCAGACAAAACAGATTTAAGTAAAAAACTAACAAAAGAGGCAACAAAGGACATTGTATAATGATAAAAGGATCGATATAACAGGAATATATAACAATTACAGACATATATACACCCAACATTAGAGCAAATATATCAAGCAAATATTGATGGAACTGACGGAAAAACGAGTTACACAATAATAGATTTCAATATCCCACTTTCACTAATGGAAAGAACATCCAGACAGATCAACAGGAATGAGGTGGGGAAAAAGGGGCACATTAATTCTCACAATATAAGTTGGTCACAGGGACAGTAAGTACAGCACAGAGAATACAGTTAATGATTCGGTAACATCTTACTATGTTGATTGTGACCGCATTAAAGGAGGTGAGGATTTCATAATACAGGTAACTGCTGAACCACTGTGCTGTATATTTGAAACCAAAAGAGGACTGTATATCAATGATATTTTAATAAAAAAAATAATAAGGAATGAGGATGGAACACTTTAAGTCAAATGGACATAACAGACATATACAGAGCACTCCACCCAAAAGAAGCAGAATACACTTTCTTCTCAAGCACACACAAAATATTTTCCAGGATACATCATGCGTCAGGTCAAAATAACAAATTTAAGAACACTGAAATCACACCACATATATTCTCTGACACCACAGTGAAATGAAATGAGAAATTAATGGCAGAAGAAAAACTAGAAAATTTACAGATATATAGAAATCAAACAACCGGCTCTTGAACAACCAATGGGTCAAAGATGAAATCAAAAGGAAAATTACAAAATATCCTGAGACAAATCAATGGTAATTCTATAATTTTGATAATCTCTTTGTTTTCATGACATACTTACCAAAAGTGATTTGTAAAAAAGGTAGACAGAAAATTAAGCAGATTCAGTATTGGGAAATCTGGGTGAAGGGTATTTGGGAATTCTTTGTACTATTCTTGAAATTTGTCTGTAAGTCTGAAATTATGTTTAAAAAGATTTTGAGAACACACAAAACACCATATGGGTAAATATATAAAGGGAGACTGATGTGGGAAAACAAGGTGCCTGAATTTTATCCTTAATATTCCTAACATTTTGTTTCTCTAAAAATAAAAACACACTAATATAAATTCTGGATAAAGCATAGCAAATATTTGTTATAGTATTGTGTTATGAAGAATTTGGCTTGCCCTGATCCTGGGAGGTAACGTCTAAACCACTGGAATTTCTAAACGACAGGAGCATCTCTGTTACTCACATGGGCCCCTTCTGACCACACCTACTAGTTTATGCTAACAAGGTGCTCCCGGTGGGTCCCTGGATAGTTTACAGGAGCACTCAGAATGGGAGCAGGTTACCCAAGAAAGACCAATCATGTGATTAGAGGGTTGAGACTTTAAGCTATATCCCATCAGCCCAATTTCCTAGGAAAGCAGTGGGAGAGGATACCTAGTCAAGCTGGAAATGATTTAATCAACCATGCCTCCATAATGCCCACCCCACTCCCACCCCCCCCAAAAACCTCTGGAAACCAAAACCTAAGTGAGCATCCTTGGCTTGTAATACCGCTGGGTACCGGTGTGCTAGAGGGTCCTGCGTGACAAAACAACAGAAGCCTCATGTTTGGAGGCCTCCCAGACCCGAAGAGTGTCTCCCTTTGGTGGGTCTTGATTTGTATCCTTTTGCTATAATAAAAATGCAATCAGGATTCTGGGAAGATGGCAGCGTGAGCAGGGCGACGGAAATCCCCTCCCAAAACCATATATATTTGTGAAAATACAACAAATACAACTATTCCTAAAAGAGAGACCAGAAGATACAGTACAGCAGCCAGGCTACAGCTACATCTGCGAGAACTGAGCACCTCACGAAGCGGGTAAGAGACAAAGCCGCGACCTGGTGGGACCCAAGTACTCCCCCACCCCAGCTCACCGGCGGGAGGAAAAGAATCAGAGTGGGGACAGAGTGGAAGCACAAGACTGCTAAATAACTAGCCCTGGTGATCTGCACTGGGAGCACAGACACACATCACGTGGTGTGTTGGAGATTAGAGCAACAGAAGGGCAGGATCTGAGACAGAGACTGCGAGTGGTTCCCACAGCCGGCTCCCCTGGGACAAAAGAAGTGCTTTTTTAAAAGTCTTAAAGAGACAAGGGCCCAACAGCGGAACAAAATCGTCCCAGCGTACTCAGCCAAGCAGGCTGAGAATCTTGAGGAATTTCGGGCCCCTTAACCGGCTTCCGGGCAAAGCAGCCACACCAAAGCCCCTCACGGCGATAAGCAGCCTGCATTCGTTCCCCCGGGCCGGTGCCGCAAATGGTCCGGCAGATCCGCCACAGTTGCAGAACAGCGGGAGAGTGGCCCCGCACAGCAACCACACAGAATCTACCCCTGGCGGACACGCAGCTAACCAGGAAGGACCGCGGAAGCCAGAGCAAGGTCTGGAAGGCACCAAGCGGCGCAAAACGCACCCGGCGTGGCTGAAAACCCCCGCACTGCTCTAGGCTAGCCTGAGGGCGGCACCACACACAACAGCTCAGGGGATTATCCCAGAGACTGCACCCAGTGTGCTGGTAGCCAGCACAGGCTGCAGAGAAGGGCAAAGAGAACAACAAGCCGGAAGGGACTTTGTTCTCCCAGCTGACACATGTGGCACCTGCCTGCGACCACTTCTATTGCCATGAAAAGACAGAAGAATATGGTCCAGCCAAGGATCCCACAGACAACCCCAGAGAGAGGGCCTGGTGGTATAGATTTAAACAAACTTCCTGAAAAAGAATTCAGAATAAAAGTCATAACCATGCTGATAGACCTACAGAGAGATATGCAAGAGCTTAAGGGAGGAAGTCAGGAGAGACATTACAGAAATGAAACAATCGATTGACAGACTGAAGGGCAGACTGGACAAGATGCAAGAGACCGTTAATGGAATAGAAATCAGAAAACAGGTGTACAGAGAAGCTGAGGCAGAGAGAGATAAAAGGATCTCTAGGAATAAAAGAATATTAAGATAACTGTGTGACCAATTCAAATGGAACAATATTTGGAAGCCCACAGATCTTCCAACACAAGGGATCCAAGGAAGACAATACCAAGACATATAATAATTAAAATGACAAAGATCAAAGACAAGGACAGAGTATAAAAGACAGCCAGAGAAAGAAAAAAGATCACCTACAAAGGAAAACCCATCAGACTCTCATCAGACTTCTCAACAGGAACCATACAGGCCAGAAGAGAATGGCATGTTATATTTAATGCAATGAAACAGAAGGGCCTTGAACCAAGAATACTGTATCCAGCACGATTATCATTTAAATATGACAGAGGGATTAAACAATTTCCAGACAAGCGAAAGTTGAGGGAATCTACCTCCCACAAACCACCACTATAGGATATCTTAAAGGGACTGATCTAGAGGGAAGCACTCCTTAAGCTAAAAAGATGTTACCAGAGAAAATAAAATCATAGCAAAGAAAGAAGACCACCCAAATACTATCTAAAGGCAAAAAATAAAATCAACTATCCATAATAACGGTCAAAGGAAATGTAAAGGAGTACAGAATAAAACACCTAACATATAAAGAATGGAGGAGGAAGAATAAGAAGGGAGAGAAATAAAGAATCATCAGACTGTGTTTATAACACCTTAACAAGAGAGTTAAATTAGACTGTTAGATAGTAAAGAGAATAACCTTGAACCTTTGGTAACCACGAATCTAAAGCCAGCAATGGCAATAAGTACATATCTATTGATAATCACCCTAAATGTAACTGGACTGAATGCATCAATCAAAAGACACAGAGGAATAGAATGGATAAAAAAGAAAGACCCATCTATATGCTGCTTGCAAGAGACTCGCCTCAAACCCAAAGATATACACAGACTAAAAGTGAAGGGATGGAAAAAGATATTTCATGCAAACAACAGGGAGAGAAAAGCAGGTGTTGCAGTACTTATATCACACAAAATAGACTTCAAAACAAAGAAAGTAGCAAGAGATAAGGAAGGACATTACATAATGAAAAAGGGGTCAGTCCAACAAGAGGATATAACCATTATAAATATATATGCACCCAACACAGGAGCACCAACATATGTGAAACAAATACTAACAGAATTAAAGGAGGAAATAGAAAGCAATGCATTCATTTTAGGAGACTTCAACACACCACTCACTCCAAAGGACAGATCAAACAGACAGAAAATAAGTAAAGACACAGAGGCAGTGAACAACACCCTAGAACAGATGGACCTAACAGACACCTGCAGAACTCTACACTCAAAAGCAGCAGAATAAACATTCTTCTCAAGTGCACGTGAAACATTTTCCAGAATAGACCACATACTAGGCCACAAAAAGAACCTCAGTAAATTCGAACATATTGAAATTCTAACAACCAACTTCTCTGATCACAAAGGAATAAAACTAGAAATAAATTGTACAAAGAAAACAAAAGGCTCACAAATGCATGGAGGCTTAACAACATGTTCCTAAATAATCAATGGATCAACGACCAAATAGAAACAGAGATCAAACAATAAATGGAGACAAATGACAACAACACCACAAAGCCCCAACTTCTGTGGGATGCAGGAAAGGCACTTCTAAGAGGAAAAGTATATTGCAATACAGGCCTATTTAAAGAAGGAAGAACAATCCCAAATAAATAGTCTAAAGTCACAATTATTGAAATTGGAAAAAGAAGAACAAATGACGCCCAAAATCACCAGAAGGAGGGACATAATAAAGATTAGAGAAGAAATAAATAAAATTGAGGAAAATAAAACAATAGAAAAAATCAATAAAACCAAGAGCTGGTTCTTTGAAAAAATAAACAAAATAGATAAACCCCTAGCCAGACTTCCTAAGAGAAAAAGAGAATCTACACACATAAACCGAATCAGAAATGGGAAAGGAAAAACACGACCATTCCCAGAGAAATACAAAGAATTATTAGAGAATACTATTAAAATCTATATGCTAACAAGCTGGAAAACCTAGAAGAAATGCACAACTTAGAAAAATACAACCTTCCAAGACTGACCAAGGAAGAAACAGAAAACCTAAACAGAACAATTACCAGCAACAAAATTGAATCGTTAATCAGAAAACTACCCAAGAACAAAACCCCTGGGCCAGAAGGATTCACCTCTGAATTTTATCAGACATATAGAGAAGAAATAATACCTATTCTTCTTAAAGTTTTCCAAAAAATAGAAGAGGAGGGAATACTTCCAAACTCATTCTATGAAGCCACCATCAGTCTAATACCAAAACCGGGCAAAGACTTCATCAAAAAAGAAAATTACAGTCCAATATCCCTGATGAACGTAGATGCAAAAATATTCAACAAAATATTAGCAAACCGAATTTAAAAATACATCAAGAGGATCATACACCATGATCAAGTGGGATTCATCTCAGGGATGCAAGGATGGTACAACATTCGAAAATCCATCAACATCATCCACCACATCAACAAAAAGAAGAACAAAAACCACATGATCATCTCCATAGATGCTGAAAAAGCGTATGACAAAATTCAACATCATTCATGATTAAAACTCACAACAGAAAGGGTATAGAGGGCAAGTACCTCAACAAAATAAAGGCCATTTATGACAAACCCACAGCTAACATCATACTTAACAGCGAGAAGCTGAAAGCTTTTCATCTAAGATCGGTAACAAGACAGGGGTGCCCACTCTCTCCACTATTATTCAACATAGTACTGGAGGTCCTAGCCATGGCAATCAGACAAAACAAAGAAATACAAGGCATCCAGATTGGTAAAGAAGAAGTCAAATTGTCACTATTTGCAGATGACATGATATTGTACATAAAAACCCTAAAGACTCCACTCCAAAACTACTAGAACTAATATCTGAATTCAGCAAAGTTGCAGGATACAAAATTAACACACAGAAATCTGTTGCTTTCCTATACACTAAGGATGAACTAACAGAAAGAGAAATCAGAAAAACAATTCCATTCACAATTGCATCAAAAAGAATAAAATACCTAGGAATAAACCTAATGAAGGAAGTGAAGGACCTATACTCTGAAAACTACAAGACACTCCTAAGAGAAATTAAAGAGGACACTAACAAATGGAAATTCATTCCATGCTCTTGGTTAGGAAGAATAAATATTGTCAAAATGGCTATACTACCTAAAGCAATCTACAGATTCAATGCAATCCCTATCAAAATACCAACAGCTTTCTTCAATGAAATGGAACAAATAATTCTAAAATTCATATGGAACCACAAAAGACCCCGAATAGTCAAAGCAATCCTGAGAAGGAGGAATAAAACAGGGATTACGCTCCCTTCAAGCTCTACTACAAAGCCACAGTAATCAATACAATTTGGTATTGGCACAAAAACAGACCCACAGACCAGTGGAACAGAATAGAAAATCCAAACATTAACCCAAACATATACAATCAATTAATATATGATAAAGGAGCCTTGGATATACAATGGGGAGATGACGGCCTCTTTAGCAGCTGGTGTTGGAAAAACTGCACAGCTACATATAAGAGAATGAAACTGGACTACTGTCTAACTCCATACACAAAAGTCAACTCAAAATGGATCAAAGACCTGAATGTAAGTCATGAAACCATAAAACTTTTAGAAAAAAACATAGGCAAAAATGTCTTGGACATAAACATGAGCGACTTCTTCTTGAACATATCTCCCCAGGCAAGGGAAACAGAAGCAAAAATGACCACGTGGGACTATATCAAGCTGAAAAGCTTCTGTACAGCAAAGGACACCATCAGTAGAACAACAAGACATCCTACAGTATGGGAGAATATATTCATAAATGACATATCCGATAAGGGGTTGACATCCAAAATATATAAAGAACTCACGCACCTCAACAAACAAAAAGCAAATAATCCAATTAAGAAATGGGCAGAGGACATGAATAGACACTTCTCCAAAGAAGAAATTCAGATGGCCAACAGGCACATGAAAAGATCCTCCACATCGCTGGTCATCAGAGAAATGCAGATTAAAACCACAATGAGATATCACCTCACACCAGTGAGGATGGCCAACATCCAAAACACAAACAACAACAAATGTTGGCGAGGATGTGGAGAAAAGGGAACCCTCCTACACTGCTGGTGGGAATGCAAATTAGTTTAACCATTGTGGAAAGCAGTATGGAGGTTCCTCAAAAAACTCAAAATAGAAATACCATTTGACCCAGGAATCCCACTCCTAGAAATTTACCCTAAGAATGCAGCAGCCCAGTTTGAAAAAGACAGATGCACCCCTATGTTTATTGCAGCACTATTTACAATACCCAAGAAATAGAAGCAACCTAAGTGTCCATCAGTAGATGAATGGATAAAGAAGATGTGGTACATATACACAATGGAATATTAATGAGCCATAAGAAGAAACAAATCCTACCATTTGCAACAACATGGATGGAGCTGGAGGGTATTGTGCTCAGTGAAATAAGCCAGGCAGAAAAAGACAAGTATCAAATGATTTCAGTCATATGTGGAGTATAAGAACAAAGAAAAAAACTGAAGGAACGAAACAGCAGCAGACTCACAGAACCCAAGAACGGACTAATAGTTACCAAAGGGAAAGGGACTGGGGAGGATGGGTGGGAAGGGAGGGACAAGGGGGAAAAAGGGGCATTAAAATTAGCAGACGTAATGTTGCGGGGGCACGGGGAGGGCTGTACATCTCAGGGAAGACAAGTAGTGACTCTATAGCATCTCACTATGCTGATGGACAGTGACTGTAATGGGGTTGGTGGGGGGGACCTGATGAAGTGGGGAGTTTAGTAACCATCATGCTGCTTGTGTAATTGTAGATTAACGATGGCAAAGAAAAGAAAAAGCACTCATGGGTCCTCCCACCTCTATCTTCCTTAATACGCCAAAAAGTTTGTAGAAGTGGAAAACATTCAGAACTAAAAGTGTTACCATGTATGTGCTGGTCCCAGAAGTTACTCTAAAGAAGCTTTCACAACTCCACTGAAACTGTTCATGTCAGATTCATTAATGCATCTCCATACTGCAATCCCAAACATCAACTTTCAGTCCTCCTCTTACCTACCGGATCAGCAGCACCTAACACAGCTGACCACTACCTCCTCCTCAAGACACTTCCTTCACCTGGTTTCAAGAACACCATATGCTACCACTTTTCTGTCTACCTCACTTGCTTCTCCTCAGAATCCTTAGCAAGTTCTTTTCCCCACATCAGCTAAGTGTTGAGTTCTCCAATGATCTCTATCTACACTCGTTCCCTGGCTGACCTCATCCAGTCTCCTGGCTCTCTAAATACTTATCTGTATATTAAAAACTCTCAAATTAACATCTCCAGCCTGGCTCTCTCTACTGAACTCCAGACTTGTGTATCTGGCTGTTTACCCCACATCTTCATTTGTATGTCCAATAAGGAACTCAAGTTTAATTTGTGAAAGAACAAACTGATATTCATCTGGAAATATGCTCTTCCTACTGCCCTACACAGCTTGGTAAATAACAGTTCAATTCTAACACTTAGTTCAAAAACCCTAGGGTCATACTTGACTCTTTCCTTTCTTATGTCCCAGAACCAACTGTCAGTAAATCTGGTCAGTTCTTCCACCAAAATATATCCAAAATCTTACCACTTCCACTGCTCCATCCTGGTCCAAGCCACCATCAGCTCCTACCAAGATTATTGGTGTAGCCTCCTAACTGGTCTCCTGACTTACACCCATACTGTCTTACCGACTACTTTCCCCAGTAACCAAAATGACTTATACAACATGTCAGATCACATCATTCCTTTGCTCAGTATCCTTGAAGGGCCTCCCATCCCAGTCCAAGTCAAAGCAGAGTCCCACAGGGCTAGACTGTCAGGACTTGAAGGTCAGCATCACTAGCAACGGTCTGTACCACCTCAGGCAGGTTGCTTTATCTTTTCACATCTCAGTTTCCACATCTGTGAAATGTGGATGCAAAAAAACCTCATGAGGATTTATAGACATTAACTCATTAAATATTTAAGAACACATAGTAGGGCTCAACAAATGTTAGCTGGCTATTACTTGGTATGATCGAGCTCAAGTTGTCAATTCATGGAAAGTCAAATGCAGAGCATGACCCCCAAGACTATGCAACAAAAACCTGATGAAGCATTTGGTTGGGGGCGGGGGCGGGGGGCGGGGGGCGGGGGCGGGGGCAGGGAAAATCTCTGCATGTGGTATTAAATGTCCTCCTTGTGAATGAGCATAGAAGACCTCCAAAAGTGGTGTTCTTTGAGGAATTAAAGAAGAAATATACACAGCCTGCCCAAAAGAGTATCTTACCTTTCTGGGATTCTCCTTGACTATACTCTCAGTCTCTGTTAACCCTAACCAGACTCACCGCTTGCTTTCTTTGTATTTTTTCTCCTCCGTATCTCTGGCTCTTGCTTTGTTTCCTCACCTGAACTCTCCTTTCTAGCTCTACCTGCTATGAAGCCTTCACTAACCCCTCACCTACAAATAATTTTCCTTCCTCTACATCTCATAGCAGCCTGGATTTTTCTTACACTAATCTATAACCTGTCTACCCTATGTTGAACCTAAGCTTCTGTTTTTTTCTTTTCCTTAAACTTAGTACCCCCAACAATACCGAGTACTATACACACCATCTAAGCGGAATGAAGGTTGAACAAAATAATCAGCCTCGTTCAAAAAGAATGCACAATTTTAGAAAAGTAGTTTAAGACAGAGAGAATATGGACAGGAAAACAGTCTAGGAAGTATTCCTTAAATTATCTGGGAGGAATAGCTGTATATGAACACCCCAAAGCAGATAATGCCTTCATGATTTCATACAATCCCCCCTCTACAAACAAACTAAAAGCTAAGGTATAGAGTTCTAAATATCTGTGCAGGAAACCAGCTGTCTCATCCCACACAGGTCTGTAACAAAGGGTCTGTAGGGGAAAACTCAGAACATTCCTCACACCTACGAGAGCTAAGCTTCAACCTGAAAGGACTGCATACCATATCCCTAGAGGAGATCAGTTTGGCAAAATATAAAACCCCAGCAAGGCTGTATCCCTCCTGGGGCAGTGCGTTCTGTCTCAATATAAAGAGGAACTGACAAAATTTTAAAGACCCTGGTTAAAAACAAATTACTTAATCCTGGTAGACACTATGCCCCGTTGGGATTTTCCACGGAAGATTAAATTAAACTGGAGTTTTTTTAAAAATATGAAGAGTAAATGATGTATCTGATAAGGGGTTGACATCCAAAATATACAAAGAACTCACGCACCTTAACAAACAAAAAGCAAATAACCCAATTAAGAAATGGGCACAGGACATGAATAGACACTTCTCTAAAGAAGAAATTCAGATGGCCAACAGGCACATGAAAAAATGCTCCACATCGCTAATCATCAGAGAAATGCAGATTAAAACCACAATGAGATATCACCTCACACCAGTGAGGATGGCCAACATCCAAAACACAAACAACAACAAATGTTGGCGAGGATGTGGAGAGAGGGGAACCCTCCTACATTGCTGGTGGGAATGCAAATTAGTTCAACCATTGTGGAAAGCAGTATGGAGGTTCCTCAAAAAACTCAAAATAGAAATACCATTTGACCCAGGAATCCCACTCCTAGGAATTTACCCCAAGAATGCAGCAGCCCAGTTTGAGAAAGACAGATGCACCCCTATGTTTATTGCAGCACTATTTACAATAGCCAAGAAATGGAAGCAACCTAAGTGCCCATCAGTAGATGAATGGATAAAGAAGATGTGGTACATATACACAATGGAATATTACGCAGCAATAAGAAAGAAACAAATCCTACCATTTGCAACAACATGGATGGAGCTAGAGGGTATTATGCTCAGTGAAATAAGCCAGGCCGAAAAAGACAAGTACCAAATGATCTCACTCATATGTGGAGTATAAGAACAAAGAAAAAATAAATAAATAAATAAATAAATAAATGAAGGAACAAAACAGCAGCAGACTCACAGAACCCACGAATGGACTAACAGTTACCAAAGGGAAAGGGACTGGGGAGATGGATGGGAAGGGAGGGATAAGAGGGTAAAAGGGGCATTACGATTGGCAGACATAGGGTGGGGGGG
>JAQQAC010006923.1:2209235-2233403 GCA_029783875.1 Phataginus tricuspis | reverse complement strand
GAAGGAACAAAACAGCAGCAGACTCACAGAACCCACGAATGGACTAACAGTTACCAAAGGGAAAGGGACTGGGGAGAGGGATGGGAAGGGAGGGATAAGAGGGTAAAAGGGGCATTACGATTGGCAGACATAGGGTGGGGGGGGCACAGGGGGGACTGTACAGCTCAGAGAAGACAAGTAGTGATTCTCATCTCACTACGCTGATGGACAGTGACTGTGGTGGGGTTGGTGGGGGGGACCTGGTGAAGGGGGGAGTTCAATCATCACGGTATTGCTCATGTAATTGTAGGTTAATGATACTAAAATAAAATAAATTATTAAAAAAAAAATATGAAGAGCTAACAATTGGTACTGAATGGCAGAGGCCAGCTTGTACTGAAAAAGACCTCCTCATGCTTAAATTCATTCAGAAAAGGTAATGCCAATGCTTAACCAAAGGCAAAATTAAATCAAATTCACATATCCGAAGAGACCCCTTTCTAAGAGCTATCAATCATGGCATTTCTAAGATAAAGCCCCCAAATTCTTTGATACTTCTCCCATCAAGAAGTGGGGGCTAGGTCCCTTCCCTGGGATCTGGGCTATGTGACTGGTTGAATAACAGAATGTGACCGAAGTGATACCCCATCAGTTCCTAGGCCCAGGCCTAAGAAACTGGGGCTTCCACTTCCTTTCCCCTGGGAGGCCCATTCTTAGAAACCAGGCAGCGTGCTGTGAGAGGGCGCACACAGCCCAGGGAGAGGCGCCGGGAACCAGAATCAGCCCGCCTGCTGTGTGAGGGCACCACCTTCTGGAAGCAGGTCCACCGTTCCCAGGCAAACTGCTCCAGCTGATACCACATGAGCATGGATGAGCTGTCCTTGCCAAGGTCTGCAAACTGCAGTTTCCTCAGCAGAATTACTATTGTTGCTTTAAGTCTCTGAGTTTTGGGGTGGTTTGTAACATGGCAATAGGTTACTGGAACATTACCTTTTTTTTTTGGTTATTCAAAATAAAAAGTTAATAATAAAAAATAGCTAGCCTCTTGCCCTCTCATTTACCACCTCGTGTTACTTGTGAGAGGCAGGTTAAGAGCACAGACTTTGGGCCTAGGCTGCCAAGATCTGAATACTGACAAGTCATTTAGTCTCTCTGTGCTTTTGTTTCTTCATCTGTAAAAGGAAGACAGTAACCTCCTAGGCTGTTAAGCTGAAGGTCGTTAGAAAGGAAGCTGCTTTAAAGGAAGGAGGGCTAAGAGAAGAGAAAGTAAACATATAGTTAAAAAAAATAGTAAGATCAGGAAATTTTAGAAGCAAGGAGGGGGAAAGCAGGAATGTTCAGATAGGAAATCAGGGAGAGGCCTAGAAGGAAAATATTGCTAGCAGACCTGAGCACCAAACAAGACTGGGTGCTAGAGACTGTTAAGAGCCAGCCAGTAACAAGTTTATTTGGCTTCAGCAGCTATAAACATTCTAGAAACTTCAGCAGGGATAGACTGGGCTGAGCAGCAGAGCAGTGCCTACAGAGTATAATCTCCTTTCTAACTATGAGGCCCTCAAACACCCTCAAAAACTGAATCAAGTTTACTTTTCCAAGGAGGCCCATCTGCCCGTCCCTCATGCACAGGGGTGCCCCCTCCCACCTCTCACATCTTCTGACTTAACTGCTGATGCCTGAAATTCCTTTAAACAGGAGATAAAATATTCTTATTATACATTCAAAGGACAAATGACAAAAATGCAAAGGTCTGGCTAAGACAATACTGAGTTTAACTAAGTTTCTGGTAATCACTCTGCTAAGTGGGGCCCAGTCAGGCCTCTTTGAAGGAGGAAGGAATTAATGGTTTATTGAGGCCCGGTAAGTGTAAGGCCACAGTCCAGTGAGAGTAAGCGGATTCAAATCAATCTGTGTAATTTCCAGTGTCTTAATAAATATTTATTGAATGACTTATAAACAAACCTAAGTATGCCATCTATCAGACATTCCCCTGTGTTCACAGAGGAAGAATTTAAAAGCAGGAGAGCATTAGGCCACCACCATGGGGGGATAAAGGTCAAAGAAGAGGTAAGAAAACAGTATAGCAGAGTAACTGCAGATTTCAACATTAACTATTATCACCTCAAAAAAATCAACAAGAAGCAATACAACCAGTGGCTAAGATCACATACCTTGAGCCAGACTGCCTGAATTTAAGTCCTAGTTTTGCTATTTACTAGTTATATGAAACCGGGTGACTTAACTTCTCTGTGACTCAGTATCCTCATTCCTAAAATTGTTAACTACACCTGTTTCATTGGGTTATTGTGAGAACCAAATAGTTAATATAAGTAAAGTGCTTAGACTAGTAAATGTTAATTCTTTAAATATTAACTATAATTATAATTATTATGATTACCATTGTTATTATGGTCCGAGATATCTGGCCTGAATCTATCAACTCAGGAAGCCCTATCGTTACACAGAAGTCCATTGTTGTCAGGAGATTCACTAATGGAAGTATTTCTCTAAACAGGGGACATCAGCAGAGAAGAGTTTTGTTAATACAGAAAACTCATAGATTACTTGGGGAATAATTAAGGAGACTTTAGGTACTAGACACCTTATTTCTCTTTGTTGGTATTTTTCTGGCTATTAAGTCACTCTTCATATCGAAAGGGGTGAGAGGAGGTGTCAAAATGAGACATAGCATAAACTACTGCATTCTGGTAACTGCTCAGAGTTCAAATGATTTGGTTGGTGGAGAACATGCCAACCTTTGCTTAAACTTTCCCATATTCTCCATGCCTTATATGACAAGGGCAGAGAAAAAGAGGCACTCATAGTAAGATCTTACGATCTAAAGACTTAAAACTTAGAGAAGAGTTTGCTGCACTGAAGTGAGTATGGTGAACATTAGGCAAGCTTTACTTTTCTAAATCAAAACTGGGCTTTGGTTTCTAGGAAGAGCTATTTAGAAGTATGACCACAGAGAATACATCCCATATAACATGAAAACAAGAAAAAGGACATTTTCCTAATACAGAAAGAAATGGATAAGAAATAAAAATTAATTGGTGTCAGGAGAGCTTGCTTTCAGTTTTATCTTATAGAGCATTATACATATATATTGCATTTACACTGATGGGTTGTCTCTCATAGAAACCTGTTCTTATTAATTCACATACACACAAATGTTCTTGACCTCTGAATTTTTAAGATTGACTTTTGAGAGGTATTCTATTTACCTCTATTTACCAGGAAGAAAAGAGACCTAAACATAAAGAGTACATACTATGTATCAGATCTAAGCAAGGCATTTTATATACATTATCTCAATTAATCTTCATAATAACCCTATGAATACATATAAGAAAACTGAAACAAAAAGAAACAAGGAAATCTCCTCAAAGTAATACTGCCTATAAATGATACCTATAAATTCAGGACTATCTTGAATACAAAGCTTATGTACACTCTATGCACTTTATCATATTGCTAAGGCACGACAGACAGACACTTAATATCTACTTGCCTGAATGTTAATGTCTGCCCACAGAAGTAAGTCGGAGCGCTGGAGTAGAGAACACCTGTGGGTTCAGAATCATTCCGGAGGGCTATATTTCTTCGACTGCTCAGACTGTACCCCTCAAAACCAGCTGTCCACTCTTTTTAAAAAGGAAAGACATTGAAAATAATCAAAATCTTTTGAGGAATAGCTCCAATATAGACACATTAAATAAAACTTGGAAGTAGAACAGACTACTGTTAGGGGTCATGGGCAAGTTCAATAAAAGAAAAGATTCACTGACATGGTATCAGAGTCAATCCTATAAATCACAAAAAAGATTTTACTTTATTCCTGCACAATTTTGGCATGGAAGATCAAATAAGTATTATCCGCTATCTAATAAAATCCTGGTAAAGCATTAATTGTTTGAGTTTACTCCAACCTGATTAAGATCTAATTAACAAATGAGTCTAAATCTTTTAAAATAGTACTACAGGAGAGATCAATTTCAAACCATAAGACTTTTAAGAAAAAGCCTCTAATCAAATATTTGCTGAAGATTTGGAAGATGAATGTCCTAATACAATATTTAAAAACTCTGGTTTTAGGAGATGCTAATAATGCTGCCTGGTGCTGTTTCTGCACTCTGGAAATAAGAACAATTTCTCGAAATTCACATAAAGTAATTTGAGCAGGAGGTAAAAGACATGTTCCACGTTGTTCTTGTCAGTTCAGGGTTTGACCTCAGCAAGAAGGCCGGTGGGTGTGCTGCCTTTAGCCGAGTACACGTGCTCTCACACAGAGCTAAGCTTCGGGAGGGAGGGGCAACAGCACATACCATGAGGCACCAACGTGGAATGGCCCAACTGGGGGACGCTCCAAGGACTCCACTCCTGTCGGCCATCTCCTCGGGCGCAGACTCTGAACTGATAATCAACATTGGGGTCTATGTGCAATACTATGAATTCAGTTTCAGAGCCTACATATACATCCTCAAAATGATTTGAAGTACATTTACGAAACTGGAGCCTGTAATCTTGAGCTGTAAAGTCGTCATCCACCTAAGGAGAGAGGCTTTATGTTAGGTAGAAATAAGAGAATAATTTCTCTTTGCATCACTGCTTAAGAACTTTGAATGGGGGCATTTGGGGCCAAGCATCCAAGCCCCCGTGCTGAATACGGGCTATTCTCAGGAAGGACAGGAAATATGCTATCATTATTTTCCTTCTCTTCTGTACTGAACCATGTGTTTTATACTTCCGAGGCTAATATGAAAAAAATCTGTTGGTTTCTTTGAAGAAATGGCATTGTTTTCTATACGATACTGCCAAAGATAAAACATTCCAAATTCAAGGATAAGAATCCCACAGCTACATCATTCATATAACCAAGAGAATATCCAGAATATAGAGGACTCCTAAAATTTAATAGAAGACAAACCACCCCATAGAAAAATGGATGAAAGATACAAATAAGCATTCTATAGAAAAGTATAAGCAGCCAAAATATGTAAAAATGTCCAACTAGATTCATAATATGAAAATGCAATCTAAAACCACAGTGAAGAATGGACTAACAGTTACCAAAGGGAAAGGGACTGGGGAGGATGGGTGGGAAGGAAGGGATAAGGGGGAAAAAGGGGCATTATGATTAGCATGTATAATGTAGCAGGGGAGGGGACACAGAAAAGGCAGTATTTACAGAGAAGACAAGTAATGATTATATAGCATCTTACTATGCTGATGGACAGTGACTGTAATGGGGTATGTGGGGGGACTTGATAATAGGGAGCCTAGTAACCATAATGTTGTTAAAGTGATTGTACATTAACAATACCAAAATAAAAAATAAATTAATTAAAAAGAGAAACACAGTGAGATACCATAATGGCAAAAATATAAAGTCTGAAATGCCAAGTACTGGTCAGGAAACAGAGCAACAGGAACTCATACCCTGCTGGGGGGAGGATACACTGGCACAATCAGTTTGGAAAGAATTTGCTATTACCTAGTAAGTACAGATTCAACATTATAAGACCTCCTAATTTTATGGCTAGGTATATACTTTAGAAAAAAAATCTTACATGTATACACAAGGAAACATGCACAATAACGCTTATAGCAAAAGAAAATGGAAATAACTATAGGCCCCCTGATAGGCAAAAGAATAAAAATGGAGTAAGAGTCCTTGTTTTAACCTACAAAAGCATCTCTACTTTCTTCTATACAAAGGTTTCATTAACAACAACAAAAAAATCCCTTTAAAGAAAATAGTTTCCAGAAGCTAAGCACCCACCTCTGAATGATGTGTTTGTCAACAGCAAGATATATTGCACATGGTTTCTATCTAAAATATGGTAATTCATAAATGTAATGATTTAATATGCAAAATTCTCAGCATGCTGAAATGCAAAGAAAGCAGACTTTAGGAACTTTATTTCAGAGGCATGAGTTCAGTGTTGAGCAGAAAATACCAGGCACCCAATACCTGTTATCATCTTTTCACTTTTCTAGTAAACAGAAATAGGAGAGATCCTTGACTCAGTGAGACTTAAGTTTGGGAAGTATGTGATGGGAAACAGTGTTGTAATAACACAGATTTTAAAAAGTACCTTCAGAACTTTTTGTCTCAAACTGGAAAAGCTAACTCAGTTCAAATTCCCTGTGACTTTAATTGTAAAGCAAATGGAACTTTTGTTTATGAAGAGAAGGAAATATTCAAGAGTAACTAATAAAACAATTTTAAAGAGCCCCAAATCCCATCATGTTGAAGCCAGGCCTACAGTTCTGAACTACTTACCTTACACCATCGGACGACAATGCCCCCAGGCTTCTCTATTAGTTCTTCTATCTGTACTGGTGGCCGAGACGCTATAGTTCCATGCTTGAAAATGTGGTCTTTCACTATGTTAAGAACTGAGTCATCCAACTGAGCAGATAAACAAGGCACATCAGCCAGTAAAGGCACCTCAGGTAAGCTGGAGAGACAGAACTCATTATGTTTATGAGGCTTTTCACTAGGAGTTAAAAACAAGGAATATTTTAGATCAGTCACTGAAGCCCCCAGAAAATAATGCTAGTAGCTGTAGGGGCTTTGCAAGATGTTATATAAAGATTCTCTTCCCAAATAAATATAAGCAAGAAGATAGAAAATTGATAGGGGGAATCACAGTTGTCAAGTTTATACCAGAAGATCGGGTTTACTGAGCTATAACTCAGTTTCAGTGACAGGTTCAGAATCTTTTAAATTTTGCAATTCTCTTACATATTAGAATTGAAGAAAACCTAAAATAATACTATACCAAAGATTACGATCACAACTATTTCACACTAGTAATACTGGTAATGGGCAGTGAACCTTAAAAAATATATATATATTCTATATCTCCCCTGATCAGAATCTTTCGTAGGGGTACTCTTTTACCTGTCCAACTGAATGTGTGAGGCCTTTTTGGTAAAGCTCCACAGTTTTTCATTCTGTTCTCCTACACCACCAAGAATAGCGATCTCACCTACAATCAGGAATAAGAGAACTAGTACAGTGAAAAATGGTCACTTTACAAAGTTTAACATAACCCATGTCTAGGTTGGTCTCTGGTTTTCTTGCTACAATTCTTAAGTGATATACCACAGTTAAATTCCCAAAAAGCAAAGGTAGAAACTACTTTAGAAGTGACTCTAAAGCTCAAGAGGAAAGGGGGTACACTGGCAATATTTTGCCAGAAATGAAAGATTATACTCTATACAAGGAAATCTGGTTTGTCGACCAATTTTATGCAAAGGTCCGGGAACCTTCTTCCAGCTCTCCTACATCTCTCAATGCCAACAGAAGCCTGCACAAATATTACTGTGATGGGAGCGATAGCACACGAGGTCTTATAAAGCCAAGTGATACAGATGTTTTTCTAAAAGAATATCATACATTAGCTTAGAAATTACTCAGCAGAACAATAAAAAGGAAGTGCTATATGGAGGCATTTAAAAATGACTAACTTCTAGAGCCCCAAAGAACATTCCCAGAACTGTTTTCCATCTGGGGTTCTTGCCTTGGAGTAACCCAAGTTACTGAGACCACATTCATGACCTCCCTCCCAAAAGGAAACAGAGACATACTGAACACTGCCTCCAAGTCCTCAAAATTCCACAGATAAGATTTTATCTCTCAGGAGGAGAGGGGAAGCAAGAGTTTGAAATTTAAAATACTTCTGAAATATAAAAAAATTCAAGAATCAGATGCTGTAACAAACATGTATGACTCAAAGGATTTATTTTAAAAAATAAAAGCATTTCTCAGTCCTCAGGGTGATGGGTGTACACTCCTGACCCGTGCCGAACTGCTTCTGGGTTTGTTTCCAAATGTAAACCCTCTAGGGAAAGACATTTTGTGGCCCTGGTTAAAAGAGTTTTCTCAAAGGCACTGTTGTAGTCAGTGGCAAATAAACACTTCTCATTGAAGATAAGACAAAAATGTAATTAGCATGTAAAGATAACACTAGTACCACATCCTCAGTGGAACTAAAAAGGGGATTAATTTCCAGTTGGAGTGACAGGCTTGGGGGCCATGCACACTTTTTATCCGATGCCCCTCTCAGCACACAGTGCAGAACCCTTGGTGTTCTGTCTCCTTCTCTGGCTCCTTTTTCCTCAACTTCCCTTTAAATGTTGGTGTCCCTCAGAGTTCTACCCTCTGCCACCTTCTCTTTTTGTATTATATACTACCTCTTGATGATTTGACTTATTCCCATGGATTCAGCTTTGATGTAACACCATTAACAATCATATGAACCTCTCCAGGTATGGTCTCTCTCCTAAGCATCACACACACATTCCCAACTACATTCTGGAATCTTAAGCACCTAAAACTCAACATGCCCCAAACCAAATGCCTAACTACTACATGATGTTCACCCTTGTCCATTGCTTCCTACCTCAGTAAATGGCACGATTCACATGGTCACCCAACATCAGGCTGGTTTCGGTCATCCTGAATCCTTCCCTTCCTCCTTCAACCTATACCCAGGCAACCACCAACAGTCAACATTTAGTGATCAGCAGAATCAATAATAATTCCACCTCTGCAAAATCTCTAAACCACATCTGCCTTATCTTCACCCGTCACTGCCTTCATCACTTCCTATCTGGATCACTGCCACAACCTTCTCATCAGTCTCTTTTACCTCCAGTCTTACCTCCAATACAGACACTAAAATGTAGGGAGTGTCACTGTTTAAATGAAAATCTGATTCTGTAAGTCTTTTGCCTCTATCCGTCAATAGATCCCTGATATGCCATTCACTTCATTCTTGACGTTACCTCCTTTCTTGGTCTGCTTGAATTTCTTTGAACCTCTGTGGAACTCCTACAGAAAGCTATCCTACATTCTTCCAGTCAGCGTAAGTGCTTCCCCTTCTATGCTCCCGTAAGGTCTTAGAACCCCCTCTCCCACTGGGCTGTGTCCCCAAAGGGCAGAACTGTTCTCTCTTTATTTACTGTACCTGACAAAGACCTGTGTGCAGGAAGGAAGGCACACCTGAAGGAAGGTAGCAAAGCAAGATATGTGGCATGCTTTAACCAGGACAATGGCTTAGGATAGGAATATAACTACTACAGTTTCAGGAGTATACACCAATCATACTTAACCTGAAAAGAACAATGGAGTTAAATTCTATAAACCATGAACACTCTGAAAATTATTTGAACAGACTCAAAATTACCTTAAACCCACTGTTAGCAGTGAATGAGATACTATCATAAACCATCTAAGAAAAATCATTTACTCCTTGCTTTGTAAATGATTATAATTAACACTTTAATGGCACTTACCTTGGGATACCTCACTGTATATCTGTCATCTTAAACTGCACCAAGATATGAACATCCTAAGCACCCCCCAGAGGGCAGGAAGCCTGCCAGTATTCTGAGAAATCGGCGAAGCATCAATCTGAATGTAACATATTTAATATGCTCCCTGGACTCCCACCTTCTTGGACCAAGTCCTCTGCTGTGTTAACTCCATGCTCTATGAGCTTCTGGCAGTCATCTAATGGTTTAATGGTCTCCTGTTCAATGGTGTCCACCTCCTGCAAAAGGGTCACCAATCGCTCATCCAGGAGCTTCCCAAGGGTTCCCTTTAAATCATTAAAATGCTGTTTGAGGACATCTCTTGTCTGTGATGCACTCTCTTTAATCTGAAAAGAACACAAAGACTCAGAATCAGAATCTCCAGCAAAGGCTAATTCATGGGCAGCGCCCATAGTCTGGAGGCACTGCAACCATCACCTTTTGTTCTTTGATAAACCAAATGGGACTCTGCACAAACTTCCAGAATTGCATGGGACTGACCTTCAGGTGAGACACAATGGCCTCAAACCCTGGTCCCATCACTCACAAACCATGCCAGTTTAGTCAGGTTCATTGTGCCTCAATTTCCTTATTTGTCCAATGAATATAATAATGCTTACCTCAAGGAGTTGCTGTGAGGATTGAATAAAAATAATGTATGTATTGCACTTGGTAAAATAACCAAGTTGTTCTCAATAAATAAATGTTAGAAAGTATTATTAGCTGTACAAAGTAGTTCTTGGTAACAGAACCTTTCAGTACAAAAAAAAATTTTTTTAGGAGAGGATTATAATTTGTTGTACTGAAAAGAACTAGAGGAATGATAGATTAGGAAGACATAATACAAAAATTTAAAGATCATCTTGTGGATAAAATGTCCTCATTACGCTTAAAGAAAACTGAATTTATTTAAAATGCAAAGAAGTTCAGAGGAGGCAGAAAGTATTCTTGAAAAATATGCCCCTCGGACAATAACTTAATCCTTTTTATGTCATGGTGCTCTTTGCCAATCTCAGTGAGAGGTTTATAGACCCACTTCTCCCCAAAATGAATAATCCATACCCTAAATAAACTTATGCAATTTCAGAGGTTACAAATTCCCTCACATCCCAACTATGGCTTGCCTGGTGCAGTAATTCTGAAACTTGGTTCTTAAAAGAGTTACATAGGCTGCCTGGTACTATTTAGACTGCCCTGCTCCATCCTGGGCCTGCTGACCAGAAGACTGGGGGAGAGGCTGAAGGAGTGGGTGGTTGGAGTTTCACTTTTCAAGAGCACACCTGTGATTCTTCAGCCCATACTTCGAGAAACATTGCCCTGAGTTCCACAGAGCCCAGAAAAAGAATTGTTGTTTCAGGAGATATGACAGGAAAGTCTTTAAATCTCACAAATATTTTGAAAACAATCAGTTGTCTATACAGACACCAGATTTTTTTTTTTAAGAATACAGATAACACAAGTTCACTTTCTCTCACTTAACAGGGAAATTCTAACTGTAAACCAAGTAGTCACTTGAATTAAAGCAAACACATACTTTACAAATATTATATTAGTTTATTGTGAGATATTATGTTTACTACTCCAACCCTTTTGCTAACTTTCTCTTAGCAAGTGTGTTTAAAGCCCAAGAAATATCCACCAAGAAAGAATAGCTCAAAATAAGAAGAAGCACAACATTTCAACAGTTAACAGAAAAATTCAGAAACCTTTCTATTATTCTCTAACAGTAAATTTAAAAAGCAAAATACAAAACTATTCCAGAATGTTCACAACCATATAAAAATAAAAGATGCCCGTGCCTAAGGACTACAAAGAAATAGAGAAAAAAAAAAAAGGAAGAGTTTGATTGGCTGGGGTGGGCATGTCATGAAAACAATTTTTTTTTACATTAATGTAAACTACGATAGTATGTACACAGAGTAAAAAAAACCTTGAATCATAAAGAAAAAGAAAAATCCTAATTTAAATCTAATTGTTAGCTAATCTTTGTAAAAGTTACTAGAGAACTTCTACGAAATACACCAAAGTTAAAATTTAAAAAATAAATAAAAGGGCCACACTCAAAATGCACTTGATTTGGTTCATCACTCAACTGTGGGGTCCTTGAGAATCAGGCCCTACCATACATAGCACCTGGCAAATAAATGCTGTTGAATAAAAATGAAGTTAATCATGTGTTTTGAAGACATTTTTAAAAGAACCAGGGAGGGAGAGAATGCCTTGTGATTTTGGTACATCACCTGAAATACTGTTAGATATGCAGCATCTCAGGACCCACCCAGAACTACTGAAACAGAACCTATGTTTTTAACAAGATCTGCGGGTAATTCATACAGACCTTACAAATACCAGAATAAATGAGACCTGTCAGAGGATTTAAATATAGTTTGCACTCCTGCTACCAAGAGGGGATTCTGCAGTTGAGCACTGTACCAACCAGATCCTGTCTCACTCTTTAACGGATACGGCACACACAGGAAGTGCATCGGTTAGGTAAAGTCAATTTCCTCTTTAGAAAGAATTCAAAAGCTCCTTCAGATGTTGCAGGGCCCGACTACATTTTGTTTTTGTTTCAGAACCTCAGAAAAAAAAAGGAAGTATGTGAACACAAAGAAGTGAGAGGGCTAGAATTCATTTCCAAATCCACTCTGTACTTTCATCGTAAATTTGGTCTCTTTATTCATGGAATCCCAACTGTAGCTGTTTCAAACTTGATACTACCTCAGCATCATTTTCTTCTCCTTGAAATAATTCATCATTTAAAGCCTCAGTCACCTTTAATCCAATCGTGTAACTAATCAAGTTCATCTGCTTGGCTTTACGAAACTAATTAAAAAATGCAGACTTCACTGCTCAGTGCAGTTCTTCATATGTGATGTGGTACAATGGTTCAATACATTCATTCTTAGCTCATTAAACCTTCACAACATCTCCGTACTACCGACAGCTGAACAAGTGAATCTCAAAGAAGTCAGTCCCCAGGCTCCACAGCACCGGAACCGTCTGACTCCAGGGGCCATGGTCTTTCCCCTGTACTAGGTCGCCTCATGCTGAACCAGTCCCATCTTAAAGAGTTCCCGGGTAAGCCTGTAATTATGTATTGACCAAAGACATTTCCTGCTGCGAAACCCCTGCAAGAAGAATCATGTGATAGACAAGGAACCAGCCCCAAATGCTACCTAGCTATTTTAGGGCAAAACAACTGTGGTTTGTAACAACATAGATTTAAGAAGAAAACAAAGGATACACAACTCAAGGACCCTCAAAAAGAAAACTTTAATATGCATTGTTTATGTTGATTAATAATGTTCTGAACCAATTTTCCACTAAAGCCTCTACCGCAACAGACTATTAAAATGTATTTATAAAATTTCTGCTGCAGTTGAATCGAATCCCCAAGCCAACTGTATTTTTAAAGTTTTGACATGAGCATGAGTCACAAAATACCAAAAATCATCAAGTTGATATACCAATACTAAGCCATGTAAAAGCCTAGTAAATATATACTTCCCAGCCTTCCAAGACAATACTGACAGATATATTTTCCTGCAGAGGTTAGCTACTAAAAAGTCTTAAAATCTATGTAGAATCTGACTTAAGACATCTCTGGTCTTATATACAGACCAGAGATACAAAGTAAAGATACAGTCAACTGAAACTGAAGAAGCTAACCAAAATGTTTCTTCTCAGTTCATATGAAATGTATTGCATTAGCTATTTTTTTTACACTGACACCAAGATATTAGTCATTAAAAAATGATGATGGCAATAATAACAATACAGCAACAGCTATCATCTAGAAAACCTATAATGTGCCAGATACTTATTACATGGTATCATTTAAATTCTACCACAACCCTAGGAAAAAAGCATCTGTAAATGGTAATACAGATGAACATGTGACAGCATGAAGCTAGGAGAGGGGCAGAGAATTTGAACTGTCTGATTCTTATAAGGACTTAAACACTGCTACATGTCCATCTTGTCTATCTTACAGTTCAACATTTTTTTAAATGCTTATTTGAAAGCTTTCAAAAGGAAAATCTTTATTATATGATTTGGTACTCTGTTACATAGTGGCCCCCAGTGAACCACGAACCACACCTGCTGGTAGTATTATTGTTTAGTCCTCCCTCCTAGGACGACATAGGCGGGGCCTGTGACTAGCACTGCAGTGGAACATGCATAGCTATAGGGTGTAACTGACGCTGGGACAGTTCCATGTCCAGCCTTAAGAAAACCTCGCAACTTCTGCTTTTGCACTTAAGGGGGCCCTGAGCCACCATGTGAATATGGTTATCTTTCTGGAGAGAACAAGGAGAAGGGGAAGAAGAGCAGGAGGTGCGAGAGGAAGAGAAACTGGCATAAAGGCCCAGCCACGCCAGCATTCCAACCGAGTCCTGGTATCACTCAAGGCTCCAAAATGGTAAGTAAATGCTGTCTTGAAAATTCCAGTCTCAGCTGCCATCTGACTGCAATGACATGCTCACTGCCAGCAAAATCAAGAGGACTGTCCAAGTGAGCCCCAGTCAATCCCCAGAATAGTAAACAAATAAAATGATTGCTTTTTAAGCCATTCCTCTTTGTCATAGTTTATTATGTAGCAACACATAACCAAACCATATAATAAAACAAATTGTTTAAGTCTTTGTTATTTGCATTAATAAGTAGGGTGCATATAATGAAGACCATAGGCATATAATGAAGACCATAGGCAGTCTAAAAAGAACGTCCACAAAATTACGCCCACAATATTCATAAAGGCACTCATTCAGTATGTATTGAGGTCTAGCGTGTACTGGGAACGGGGGCTATAAAGATGAATAAGGCATGGTTCTGACCTCAAAAAACTGTCACTCTGGTAAAGGAAACAGTTGCATGCAGACCTACCTATAAAAAAATATAGTAAGTTCTTATATAAGCGAGACAAACACAAACTGCCATCAGAGCTCAAAAGGGTTATTCTGCTGGGGAAGAGAGTAGGAAACATTTACAGAGAAAGTTCCAGTTGGAGAAGTAGGGGATGTTACCTTGAATAACAATAACATTTAGTGGTATTATTGTTGTGACTGAAGTTTATTAAGCACTTCATATGTCCCAGGCATTGTGCTAGGCATTTTAAATCCATTTCTCATTTTAATTCTCACATTGACCACGTAAAGTAGGTACTCTCCTTATCTCATTGTACAGATAAGGAAAGTGAGGATCAGGAAAGCTAAGGTTCTCCAGGTCTCATGGCAAATAGCAACAAGTGCTAACAAAGTAAAACAACTGCAAATATAAGTGATTCATTGATACTCCTCGATAATAAAGCCTGTCCCACATTTGTTTGGCTTTTAGGTCACAAATTAGTCATACTATTTACTAGGCTTATAGTAGTAAGAATAGTTCTCTATCTGCAAAAAAGTTATTCTCTTTAAATAAAATTTTACATTACAATTTACACTGAAAAAAAAAACCTACAGAGAAAAACTGGTCACCTCTGTGACAGACACACACTTTTTAATTAACATCACTGATGTTAATTAACATTACTGATTCAGAATGCTTGTTTTAATTCTCATCTGTATCCTATATTTTATGTGAGCCTTGGCTCAACAAGCAGCTTTCAGAGTGTCATATTTTAAGACAATTTGTAAAAAGAGTTACTTGAGAAAAGGGGACTGAAAATCTCATGTAAATATGTGGTCCTTTGCCCACAAATACATGTGCAACTTCTTTTTCTTCGTTGATTTGTTTCGCTTCTAGAGCTCAGCTCCCAGTATTTTGGCATGCCTGAGTCATACACTTCAACCTACCACCAACAAATGCTCCATAGTACCTATATAATAGACTCTATTCACATATGCATTAAAAATTAGACTGCAGATGGGAAAATTTCCATAGTAAATGTTTATGATATACCGCTAACCAAAAGAAAAAAATGGATACAAAGTTGCATATACAGTAGTGCAAAATAATATGTCTAGAAGGATACACCAAAATGTTAACTGGTGTTCTGTAAGTAGTAGAATTATGAGTTATTTTTTAATTATTTCATCTGTTCTTGGCTTTTCTCAGCTCTAGATTTAACCTTTTTTAGGACACTACAACAGGAACATTTTAAGTACACTGCAGGAAAAATTATTTTCAAACAGGTTTTTAAACTGTTTTGAAAATGGGTAACAGAAGGGGAAGTGGGAGATAAAAGAAGCAATAATAGCTTTCTTTACTTTGCTGAGCTACTAAGACTTCCTGCCCTGGTTTTCTGAAATAACTTTTTTTTCCTGCTGAGTTCTATATCTGTCTCAGTCTTTAACTAGTATGCTATATGTTTTCAAACTCTATTGAAATAATGATCTATAGAGAACCTGGTATGTACATCAGCAATATCAAGATTACTAGTTAAGTTTTCAAAAGATTATGTGAAATCCAAAACAAAATATAAAAGACAAATGGCCACATTACAGGTGTTAAGACATGCTAGAATAAGCACTGGCTTTTTTAACTGTTGACCTGTATATCGCTGTATAATTATCTAACAAATCTATGCTATTTCAAACAATGTTTTAATTTGAAGATAAGACACTGCTATTTATGACAGCACACCTATAGTTGAGGTTAAACTACAGAAATCAGTAGAGAGCTGATGAAGCAGTAAGGGTATACTCTAAGGCAGTATGCCTCAGCTTTTAATGTGCATATGTACCACACCTAGAGGTCTTGTTAAACTACAGATTATGATTCAGTACATCTGGGTGGGGCTCGGTTCTGCATTCTTCACAAGATCACGATGCCACTGCTGGGGTCATGAACCACACATGCAGGAGCAGGGATCAAAGGGACATCACTGGTCAGAACTGGCAGGGTCTCTCACCAAATAATTTCTTAATTAGGTGCCAGGGTCTGGCCTTTTACTCTGAAAGAACAAACTTGCTTTTGTTAAAGCCCTGAGACACACTAACTAAAAGGCACATGAAGGCTAACACATTTCATTTTAGAGTGAACTGTATCTATATATAGACTAGAATATCGGTATTTTTCACTGTAAACACCTCCAGGACCTCCAACTAAGCCCCCTTTGCTAGTATACAGGGAGGACATTTTTGGACTTGCAAAGCTTAAGGACTAGGCCCCAGAGTCAATGTCATGAAGGTACTGTCACCCTGTAAGGCATATGTGACTGGTCACCTGACATCACTACATGATGCTACACGATAGGTCAGCTATCTCTACTTACAACAAGCAGGAAAGCCCATCCTGTAGAAATAAACAAGTGATGAAAAATTCAATGGGAGTGAAATCCAAAAATGAATACACAAGAATTTAGGTTTTTCCTATTTGTTTTGTTTTTGAAGGATCAGCCACGAAAGGAAAAGAGTAAATCCATGAGGGGAACAGTCGGTTTCCTTGACCACAGTATTCCTAGAACCTATAAGTATCTTGACGCATAGTAAGCACCCAATATTTAATGAGTAAATGAACAAATGAGTATTTAAGGAGAGTGGGAGTTCATTTCTTTGGTATTTACATCTTAATACCAAGGATTTCAGGGATCTATAGAGAACCATTCCTAATAATTTCAACATCAGTTAGGCCAGGCTGGCTGTAAACATTATCTGATTTTCAGAAGATAGCAAACATCTCTCCAGCCGTTAATTTATTCAAACAGTAAGTGTTACAGACTACTCTTACATTCCTACACAGAACTTCCTTTTCTCTGAAGACAGAGGGTAGGGTCTAAACTTAACCACAAGAGGAGAAACTGCTACATGCCAGCAGTTGTTTTTGACCGAATAACTTAAAAGATTTTTACTCTTCCTCCTTCTAGATTTTCATAGACATGATTTCTTAGCAGGAGGCAAATTTCATGAGAGATTTGTAAAGGGGAAGAAACAAAAGCAAAGATAAAAAGCACACCAAGAGCTCTTGGAAAGGTTAAACAAAGAGTTACCGTACAGCCCAGCAATTCCTAAGTATAAACTTAAAGAATTGGAAACATGACCACATAAGAACTTATATGTGTATGTTCATAGCAACATTATTCATAATAGCCAAAAGCTGAAAATAACCCAAATGTCTATCAATTGGATAAATAAAACGTGGTAAATCCATACAACAAATATTATTCTGCCATCAAAAGGACTGAAGCACTGATACATGCCCCTATGAAGATGGACCTTAAAAATATTATGCTGAGCCAGCGAAACTAGTCACAGGGGGGCACATATTGTGTGATTCCATTTATATGAAATGCCCAGAATAGGCGAGTCCAAACAGAGGTATGAAATAATTTAGTGGTTACCAGGGGCTGGGGGTGTGACAGCTAACAGGTATGGGATTTCTCTTTGGGGTTATGGAAATGTTCTGGAATTATATAACGGTGATGGTTGCACAACTTTGTTAATACACTAAAAACCACTGAATTACACATTTTAAGGCATGGATTTTATGGTATGTAAATTATATATCAATAAAACAATCATATGCCAAAAGGAAATAAAATCAGTGCGTAAAAAAATATACACAAAGGGGAGCATCCTTTCTCTCTGCTTTTCTCATCTTTCCTCCATGCAAAATCTTTGACTAAAAAGCCACATATATTATGTAGTTATTCTGAAAATGACTGAAACCCTAAAAATATCCTAACCACCAAACAAAAGCAGCTGCTTATTTTGATAACATTTTTGTAAGACAGGCCTTCCTTCAAATCCAAGTTGACAGAGGACTTATTGTCCAAAGCCAAATGTGTACAATCCATTAGAATTACCCTTGAGGGGAGATGCTGCTGTAACTGGCACTGGCACAAAACACATTCCAATTCACAAAAGAGAACTACACTGTCATGCAGTCTAGTCAGAAGGCAGTGTCATCAGGAACCTAACTGCGAAGGATGGATGTTCTCTTCATGTTTTCTGTCTCAAGCCCAAGACAATGGGCCTCAAAAACAAAGCAAAACAAAAACCCTTACTAAGCTACACTAAATTATAAGAAAGTATGTCCGGTATTTAAATTATTGCATAGAAAACCTAAAAGAATGTAAGTTTGGAAATTGAATACTAAACCATTCAGGGGATAGTAAATTTTTTTAATGCATTCCATATTACACAAGAAATTAATAAGTACTATTCCTGGGTGCTAACTCTATTCATTTTGTATCAACTCTACTGCTTTTCAATTGCTTGATGCAGTTAAACAATGGACATGCTCATATATAAGATATCTTAACTGGCTGAAACATTAGTCATATAATAAGAAATACTTTAATCTCCTTTAAAACAATGTCCTAGATTTAGAAACTCTATTTCAAAATAGCAGAAGTAATCATGTAGATGATCTCAAATGGAAATCAAGATGAATGTTTTGGAAGACCTTAAAAAGCAGTCACCAAATCAGGACAACCACATCTAGATTTTGCTATTAAACTGTGAATGATGCTTGATCTACACGAGCTCTACAAGGATTTAAAAATTTATAACAAATGAAGGAAGCATGTTGAGCATCCTTAAGGATGAGAACAGCCAAAGGCACTATCACCATAGCACTATTCTACTAGATGTACATTTTCAGACTCTCTGCATCATGGGAGTTACCATGCTGACAATACAGATTAACATCAAGTGTGATGGAGAAAAATCCCACCCGCCCAAATGATTCCACTCAGATGGAATCCCACACATTCAAAGAACATTTATTAAACTACCCGTGTAAACAGTAGCTTGAGGATTATCTGTCCTATCACACGTTGGCAGTGGGTTACGTCTCTTTCTGTATACGTTCCAAGGGGTAGAGAAACCATGTGGCCTTCCTATGTCTTTGATAACCTTGTCCCTATGGAACAGATGACTGCTGTCACTTGAGAGTATATTTAGCTTCTCCTTTCAGCACTCCTCTCTTTAAACCTGTTTTTCCGTTTCCCTACACCTTTTATTCCATCCCTCGAGTACTTAATTTTCCTTCTTTTGCTCTTCCAACACAGCTTCACCTTAAATTCTAAACCATCTAGAATTTTTTTTAAGGCCTTCAAGATCATTTGACATAATGAAGTACTCCTTTCAGGCATTAATCTCATTCATTTACTGTTAACGCTACGGCTTCTCAGTCCTCTCCCTATCTCTTTAGCCCTCCCTTTCTATATCCATGTTGCCTCCACCTTCGGCTCTCCCCAAGTCACTGCCCTATATTTTTCTCAGGCTCTCTAATCAATCTCCATCCCCATGGCGGGTTTTTCCAAAGAATCTCCACCTCCCCCAACTCTCCATCATCCCTACCTTCGGTGACGCCCTCTCATTTTGCTGTGGTCCCTCACTCTCCCCAACCTCGGATTCCACCCCTACCCCCATCACGGATCTACACAGTTTAGGGAACGCAGCTCACACTGTCCCTCGATCCCCCAAACTTGTCTCTTTCCCTTAAGACAACCTCCAGTACCCACCTCCCTCATTCCCGGACCCCGCGAGGTCTCCCTGCACCTTCAGAGTTTTGGACACTCTCACCGCTCGGCGCCCCCCTTGCCCTCGTCCACCCGCTGGGCACTCCGTGCCCTTCCCGGGGCCCACAGCGCCCCTCCGGGAGCGGCCCTCCGACCTGCCTCCGCGCCTCCCGCAGCCCCTGCAGCCTCTGGCCCAGCTCCCGCCTGTAACTCTGCGCCGCCTCCACGTTCTCGCGGGCCTCCTGCAGCAGCACCTCGGGCTCCAGCTCCATCGCCCTCTCCGGCCGCTCGGCCGGCGGCTGCGGGCGCGGCTCCCGACTGTCCCGGACGCCACCGAGCGGCCACGCGCAGGCGGAAGCGCCGCCCCGCCCCGCCCCTCTGCAGCCTTGATTGACCGTCGCGCGCCGGCGCCACGCGCAACCGTCGTCCGGGTCCCAGCGCCGCCCGCCTCACAGGGCCCACCTGGCCTCCGCCGGGCTCCTGCGCAACCCTTGCGTCGCGATGCTCACTCAGGGAAGGATAAATAACTACACCTACAACTTATGTCATTCAATACCAGTCCTCCTTGGATCTCCATTGCACAAAGCAGGGAACGGAGGGACAGAGAGGGTAATCAACTCTCGAACAGTCGGAATTCGAACTCAGATGGTTCTTAAACCGTCATTGTCCTACCTCGTAGCGAAGGAGCAAACTGTTTTAGGAGGTTGTTGTGAACGTGCACCAGCTCAGCGGGATCCCATAAGGGCCCCGCCTCCCTAGAATAATGAGACAGCCAAGACAGGCCTAAGCAATGACCAGCTGTATGTACCGCAATCCTGGCAGAGACGAGTGTTAGCAAACTCTTTCTCTGAAGGCTAGGTAGGTAGTAATAATTAGGAGCTTGGAGGGCCGTAGGGTTTCTGTTACACTATCGTAAGTAAATGGACGTGACCCTGTGCAAGTAAAATTTTATGGCACAGATTTGAATTTCACATAATTTTCACGTGTCACGAAATATTCTTTGTTACCTTTTTCAACTATCTGAAAAGGTAAAAACCATTCTTCATTCAGGGGCCATACAAAAATATGTAGTGCGTCAGATTTGGCCCTGGGTCATTGTCTGCTGACCCCTGGCCAAGGATATTAGAGGTGAAAGTTGCTTCAGGCAGGAAACAGAGACAAGGTCACACAATGAATCAGTACTAGAGGCTTGATCCCAGTTTTCCTGGGCCAGACTAAAGCTCTTTCTACCACATTGTTTCGTGCTTAGTAAGTGACACTTGGAACTAGAGAACTTTAAAAAAGGGAGGCCATTCTGGAGAAAATAGGAAATTAGCTTTATCCTAAAAATAAGATAGCAGAGTACTTAGTAAATACTCAACAAGTATCTGTTGAATGAATCAAGGTATTATTAACTGACCAAAAAGAGTGAGGAAAGGCACCTCATGTAAGAAAAAATTAAGTGAGGAAAGGTATAGGACTTGGAGCTAGGAATAAAAGCAGATTGTTTAAGAAAGAAGGAAGACACCATTTTGACTGGGCAAGTAAGACTGGCAGGTAGGGCTGAATAATAGAAGAGGAAGTTGAGAGAAGAATAAGAGCAGTGGAGGTCAGATTAAGAAGCTTTGACTTTAATGAGCAGACATTAAAGGGTTTTGCCTGGGCAGTCACATTTACAAAACAATGTTTCTAGTGAGGTGGGGCTTGGGTCTGTCTTAAGGTAAGGGTTGGCATACAGTATATTCCCAATAAATATTTGTTCAGTGAAATGAATATACAGAGGATAGATGGAGGAAATAACATATGGTATTAGTCCAGGTATGATATGATTAAGGGTTGAATTAGGATGTTGGCCTTTACAGAGGTTTGACAGTAAAAGCAGGGAAAACGATAGTCAAATGGTTCAAGGAAATAGGAGGATTCAGGGACAGCCTAAGTAAAAAAACAGGATTTATTAAATGTTCTTGAATACAGTATGTTCTGATAGTTCCCTTAAGCTAATTGAATACAACTGGATTCCACCTGAGGGCTTTCCTATGTGAAAAATTTTTTTTAATTAAAAGAAAAATGCCCACAAGGCCAAGATATTAATCCGAGTCTTATTCAACTTTATTTCCTTGATCTACTAACTGATGGAAGGCAGGAAATATGTATCTTATATATCCACACTATATGAAAAAATACTAAGAAAATCTTGCACACCACTCCCCCAAGACTTGACATTTTTGGATGCATTATTTCACTTTAGAGCGCAAGTTCCCAAAGAGTAAATAGCCTGGTTGATAACAGAGAGGAAGAATGATCTAGAGGTGGCAGTGATAGAAGCTAGTGAACCATCAGACAGGATTTTACAAAATTTTCATTTCCATGGCATTACATTGGCCTAGAATTGACTTCAAGTTTACTTAGAGCAGATTCAAATGCCTAGTCATCATGCTAATAAGACTTATAAGAAACAAAATAACTTGCTAATTTATTTATTTAGGATAAGAATATAATTGCTGTGGAAATTGCAAGAGCTGGATAATCCAGTTGTAACCACAGAGTTGTTTGGTAAACATGGATTCAGTCCAAACCACTTTTGTCATCTGGTCAGCAAAGCATCTCTCTCCCCTCTCCAACCTTTTCTCAGAAAAAGAAAAAAGGCTCTTAACTGGACTGGGCACATACAATTTTTTTTACTCTCTGACTCCCTCTTTGCATACTTAATTCTTTTAGAATCAGCTGGCTACAGCTAAATGAATCTTAGTTTTTGAATAGCAACTCATACAAAGCAATATTCTCCAGCAATCCAAAACAATTAAGAGATAGTTCTAATCTTGACTTGTGTCTCTTAAAGTTTTTTTAAGGCTATTTTTTTTTAATTTTGACAACTCAGATTTACAGAAATCTCAGAAACCAACAGAAAAGTTGCAAAAGCAGTGCAAATTTTTTTTCTGAATAAACCACTTCAGAATAAGTTGCCAACATCCTGTAAGTACATTCTTCTATGCACCACAATGCAACCATCAAAATCAGAAACTGAACACTGATACTCTATTACATTAAAACCTATATCTCCCATTCAAGTTTAATCAGTTGTCACAACGATGCCCTTTATAGCAAATGGATCCAGTCCAGAATCACTTGTTGCATTAAATTATCTTATCTCCTGGCAGGCGCCATAAATCATAAAAACTCTTGTTAATATCCTCTTTTCCACTCCCATTCTCTTATTCACCATTAGTGCCCCGGAATTTCTCCCTCCCTCTCTTACTCCCTAATCAGTGCAAACCCCCTGATATCCAGCCTTCTTCTTCCCACCAGCCTCCTCAGTCATTTCTCTCAATTTTGTACCAAAGAAGCTTGGGAGCCAAGTGGAAGACAACCTGCAAGGTGAAGGCAAAATTCCCTTTTGTTGGTAGGTTGGGGTATAAGGGCCAAGGCCGAGAATATATACATATTAATACCTTTTGTTTTGTCAGTCTTTTCTGAATTTTACCTCAATGGCCTCTTGATTTATTCAGAATGTTCCTTAATAGCTTTAGTATACATTTACATCTTTTACATAGATCAGTTGCACCTAGAATCTCTTTCCTGTCTGGGCTTTCTTTCATCTTACATTCTTTATAATACCTTCGAATGCAAGTTACAAAAAACTCAAACTAACTTTAACAATAAAGGAGATTCATTGGCTAATACAAAATACTTGAA
This sequence comes from Phataginus tricuspis, assembly GCA_029783875.1. Lineage (NCBI taxonomy): Eukaryota > Metazoa > Chordata > Mammalia > Pholidota > Manidae > Phataginus > Phataginus tricuspis. The sequence goes on along the minus strand of JAQQAC010006923.1, from coordinate 2,210,014 downwards.
AAGTCTTTAAGGTTAGTTTCATTAAAAGGTCAGACTTCCTAACTCTTTTCTCTGCCATTTTTATCATTATCTTATTTTAAGCCCGCTTAATCTTATACTCCTTCATGAAAGAATGCAAGAATCCCTTTCTGGACCTATCTCAGTAGTATAAACACACTTGTCTCTCAGAGACACCCAGAAGATCTCTTCCAATGTTGTCTCCTGTTGGTCCAAACTAGGTCACATGCCCACCTCTGAATCAATAATTGCGGCTTGGAAGTGAGATTATGCAGATTCGTTTCCATATATCCAGAACCAGGGGAGGAATTAACTTTTCCCAAGTACATTGGCCAAGTGGATGAGTGTGGATACCAGGAAAACAACAGCAGTGGTATCAAGATAATGGGCTACAATATTGGGAGGACATGACATCTTTCACTGTTCGTCATATACTTACTACAATATGTCATTGCAGAAAAGCGCTGATGTTGAAATTAGGAGATTTGGCTAAACACAGTAATTTTGGAAACATCTCTGGGCTATGAGCTACAGTTCCTGGTTTTATAAATTGATGATAATGTCTTCCTCACAGGGCTGGTGTAAAGGCTGAATAACATGGCCATGTAATAGCACACATTCATTTACAAAATGTTTAAAGAGTACAAGGTATGTGGCTGGCGCTGTGCTAGGTGCTGGGAATCAAAAAAGGAATGAGACCTAGGACTTGCCTTCCTTCATTGACCACTAGGGGAGCACACACACACACACACACACACACACACACACACACACACACACAC
>JAQQAC010006923.1:2133053-2209225 GCA_029783875.1 Phataginus tricuspis | reverse complement strand
CTCTCTCTCTCTCTCTCTCTCTCTCTCTCTCTCTCTCTCTCTCTCTCTCTCTCTCTCTCTCTCTCTCTCTCTCTCTCTCTCTCTCAAGCAGGAATTTATAACAATGAATAGAAGCACAGAGATCTGCCACCTAATCCAGACTAAGGCAAAGTAGAAGGAAGAAGGTATGGAGGAAATTTTCTGGGAGAAGGTGAACCCTGAGCTGAATCTTAAATCTTTTTTGGGGTTGGCCACATGTGCTTCTCTGCTTTCCCTTCCAAAACTCAACCACAAACTAACAAATAAGGAATTTGAAACTGGATTAAGGTGAAGTAGAACAGTGAAGAACACAAAAGAGCATTAGAGAGTTCCCCACCTTTTTGGAAGATGGAAAGGGACTAGAGGAGTAGTAATTGCCCGAGCCAACCAAAGAAGTTTTACATCTTAAACTGCAGAGGCGGAACCTTCCAGATTGGACCAACTTTTCCTGAGACTCCTAAGAAATTCAGGCTAGGAGGCTCCAGATATATCCTTTAAAAATTCTGGTCATTTAAAAAGAATTGCAACCCTTATCCTAACATTCCTTTCCTTCTCTTACTTCTTTCCTTATTTTCTCTTCAGCATTAACCCTATCTTACCATATATTTTACTTTTTATTTTTATTAAATATCTCTTCTGACTTGAATATAAACTCTAAGAGGATAGGGACTTTTGTCTGTTTTATTGGCAGATGCTTTGTTTATAGCTGGCACATATTAGGCACCCAAAAGTATTTATGGAATAGGTGGATGGGTGCATGCATGGATGGGTGGACGAGTATATTGCACAGCACATAACAGTAAAGTAGGGGACTGAAAAAGGCGGACATCAGTTAAAATTAGATATTCCAGATCCATTGCTCTATTCCATGCATTGAAGTGATCTCCTTTGCTTCCACCCAGCTGCATGTCATATAACCACCCCACCACTGAAGAGGTTGGGTGAGAAGCTAAAATGGTCCTAAAGAAAGAACCTCCACCAATTAACACTACTGGGAAGATCCCCAGTGAAAATGCCAGCCCATCTCCTGATTATCCTAAAAGTAAAGCCCGCTAATGAGTCAACCCCATGCTGAACACCTTTACTCAGCTTTAACAAACTTTAAAACAGCTTTATTGAGTATAACTGATTTGTAATAAGCCACATATATTTAAATCACACAATTTGACAAACTTGTTCCTAAGTAGATACCTGTGGAACCATCACCATAACCAACATATGAACAATTCCACCACTCCGCCAAGTTTTCATATAATCCATTCCTTTGTAATCCATTCTTCTTTCAACTCCTGAACTCAGGCAATGGCTGATCTGCTTTCTATGAGTAGAGATTAATTTGCATTTTTTCAAATTTTACATGAATGGAATCACACAGTATGCACTCTTTTTTCACTCAGCATAAGGACTTTGAGATTCATCCATGTTGTTTTATGTATTTTTTCATTTTTTCATAATAAGAAATGTTCATTTGTTTTTACTGCTGAGTAGTATTCCATGGTATGGATGTACTACAATGTTTATTTATTTACCTGTTGATGAGTTGTTCCCAGTTTTTTACTCTTACAAAGAAAGCTGCTATGAACATTTGTGTACAAGCATACAAATCTTTATAATATCAATATATTGGGAAGGTAGGAGGAGAGGAAATATGGAGGGTGGTGTTATAAGGGAGAGTTAAGTAGTTAACCACCATAAGAGGGCATTGATGAATATTGTTTAAAATTGTTAAATCAAGACATAGCTGTATAAGCACATTATGGTTTAAAAAATGAAATATTTACAGGGCTAGAAGAGTTTTGAAAGTGGCATCTCTGGGAAACAGAGCTGGAGTATGAAATAGAAATCAACTGTTATTTTGATATTGAGTTCTGTAATGCTCTTTGACATTTTTAACCAAATACAGGCATTACTTCGATACATATAAAAGTTTACAATAATTTTTAAAAGTTGGGGTTAGTTAGACGGGGAAGATAATAAAAAATGACACTGGCATACTTCAAATGCTAAACTACTATATAAATATGAGAGCTCATTTAATTTAAAATTGATAGATGCCATGAATGCCTAAATAATGGTTGTGTAAAATATTACCTATTTAAAAATAAACTCAGTGCAAATGCTTAATCCAATGCAGTTTAAATGCTTAATAATTTAGGAGAATAAAAAGTGCTAGAGACATACCTTACAATCCAGCAATTCCACTTCTGGATAGAGAAACATTACATGTTTTCAAGGAGACATGGTCAAGCATGTTCACTGACTCACTGTTTGAATAACAGAAAACTGAAGACAGCTTCAACGTTCATCACTAAGGAAACAGATAAATAAAATGTGCATAATTGGATGGGATGTGCAGAAATGAATGGGCATGCAACATCCAAAACACAAACAACAACAAATGTTGGCGAGGAGGGGAGAAAGGGGAACCCTCCTACACTGCTGGTGGGAATGCAAATTAGTCCAACCATTGTGGAAAGCAGTATGGAGGTTCCTCAAAAAACTCAAAATAGAAATACCATTTGACCCAGGAATCCCACTCCTAGGAATTTACCCTAAGAATGCAGCAGCCCAGTTTGAAAAAGACAGATGCACCCCTATGTTTATTGCAGCACTATTCACAATAGCCAAGAAATGGAAGCAACCTAAGTGTCCATCAGTAGATGAATGGATAAAGAAGAAGTGGTACATATACACAATGGAGTATTATTCAGCCATAGAAAAGAAATCCTGCCATTTGCAAGAACATGGGTAGATCTAGAGGGTATTATGCTTAGTGAAATAAGTCAGACTGAGAAAGACAAATACCATATGAGTTTATTTATTTGTGGAATATAAAAACAAAACAGAAGGAACAAAACAGCAGTAGACTCATAGAAGTGACTAGTGGTTATCATGGGGGAGGGGTTGGAGTGGGTGGGGAGTGTGAGGGAGATAGGAGGGACACAAAAATTCTCCATTATAATATAAGTTGGTCACGGGGATGGTAGTACACCATCGAGAATATAGGCAATGAATCTGTAACATCTTTCTATGTTGATAGTAACCACACTAGTGGGGGTGAGGATTTAATAATATGGGTAACTGTTGAACCACTGTGTTGTATATTTGAAACCAATGTAAGATTATCTGTCAATGATACTTCAATAAAAAATAAAAAGAAGAAAAATAAACAAATAAATAAAGATCCTGTTTTCATGCAAATATTTTTAGTAAAAATAAAAGAGAAAAAAGGAAAAAAAAAACCCAACGCAAATCATGCATGAGATTATCATCACTACAAACCAACAAACTGCCGGTACCACGGTAGTGTTGACAACACACGCCAAGACTCTGAGGCGGTGACCTTGGGTTCCTAGCTGCGCGCGAGGACTAAACCGGAGGGAAAAAATGCCTTCTTAGCCTCATTAAGGGTAAAAAATATAAATTTTAGACCCCGAATGGGCATATCTCGAGGTAGGACGCTTGACAAAATAACATTTATTCCGTATGGGAGGAATATAATCATTAATATCCTTTTCTGTATTTTCCAGTTTTTAAATAGGGGCTGGCCTGCGGCGTCAAAAGTCTAGGATTTTAATTAAGCCACCAACGGACTTTGGTAAAGTCACATCTTCATTCATGAAACTGGGAGTGTGAAGTTAGAATATCCAAAACCCCGGCCAATTAAAAATTCCACGGTTTAACAGCCCAATCTTACAATTTCGCCAAAGAAGTATTTTGTCCCTCTGTGCTCACCGTCCGCGCGGCTTCCAGAAGCAATCCTAAGCTCCGCCCCCTGCGCTCCCGACGGCGCGAAAACCCAACTGACAAGAACTCCTTGCGAAGCCCGCGGATCTGGTCTGCGTTCGGCCTGGTTTCCCGGTCTGGACCCTGGTCCCGAGCGTTCAGTCTGGAGCCCTCGCTTCAGAGGCAACTCACACTCAGGGTTCGCGCCCCAGGGTCCTCGCTGCCCGCACTTTCTTACCGCCTGTTCTCTTATTCGACTGGGTTGAGCCGGGCCCAGGCTCCGCCACTGCCCCTGCCAGGTAGGCGCGGGGGAGGCCGAGACGGACCCGCGGCCCAACTCCTCGCTGCAGCAGGAGCCGGCCGCCTCCATGGCCTCCAGGCAGGCCGGGCCGGGCCACGCAAGGTCCTAGGAGCCGGGATTCAGGGAAGCAAAGAGCATGGTGGGGGTCCTCGCCATGGCGGCGGCAGCTGCTCCCCCTCTGGTGAAGGACTACGAGATTGAGGTGAGCTTGAGATCCGTTGAGAGTAGGCGAAAGGTGATCCCTATTTAGGATCTATGATGGGAAGGGAGGGACGTGATGTGGCCTTTACAGTTGTGACGTGGTGTGGAACAACTGCTGCAGTGTGTTGTTTCTTAAAAGTCATGATAGGGATTATGAGATGTTTGCGATGCCAGGAAAGTCAGGATTTGATATACCTCGACCGGTTGCCAGATCCTGAAATATTGGTGGAACTTGATGTTTCAGACTTGTGAAATGTCATGGGGGATGCCAGGATCAAGTCTTGGTTTATGATAAGGCATCATGGAACTTTATCGTTGTAAAGGATCTTTAAGTTCAACTAGTCTGTCTTGTTCTAGGAATACCAATGAGATTGTCAGTACAGGAATAAAAAATGTACTTAATTAAAAAGTCATTTTCTCTTGGCCTGAGAGACTATCCCCTTCCTCAGATTGTGGAAAAAGAAAAAAAAAAAAACACCAGTTTCTCAGGGCTCCAAACCTTCAGATACTGCAGTTAGGAGTTCAAGCATGGCAGTGCTGTTGTCATGTGGTCATCGAGATTCAGTGAAATGCACTAAGCAGCCGTTAATAAAGAGATTCTAATTCCATAAAATAGTGGAGTAGCATCTTAAAGTAGGTAGTTGCTAAATTTGTATACGTTTTCCTCTCGAGCTAGCAACTGAAGTATGCCCACTGGTGTCCCTGCAGTGAGCTAAGATGTATGTTCGCATATTTAACTGGGATTCTTACTTTTTAGAATTGAGAAGTTTTTGTCTAATTGCTATTAGTTGTTATGCTGATGCTTGTTTTCTAAATCAAGGCAGTTGCTCTCAGCTTGTCCCAGGTATTTGAATTACACAAGCTCTTGCTTTTTGTATGGTCAGTTTTAATAAATCGTTTTTGTTAAAGTTTCTGCTTTTGGTGCTCTGCTTAGAGACCCTATTTCATAGTAATGAGACTTACTGTTTGGTATTTGTAAGGGTTTTAAAGGCTTTTTATGCACAGTATTTTATTTAATATCAACCCAATGAGGTATTTTTATCTGTGTTCTACAGATGAGAGGTTAGCAATTAATTTAAAATAGATTAAATTAAACGAGGTCAGAAAAGCAAATTAGAGAGTTAAAAGTAATTTACTTAAGGTCCCACCTGGTAGATTCAGAGCCAGCACTTGAACTTAAATCTGCCTGACTCCGGAGAATTATGACATAGTACTTCCACCATTTCAGGGTAATAATAATGAATACTAACAACTCATTAGCATTTTCTTCTAATACATTTACCATTTCATTTTAACATACAAATAATCTGTAATTTATTTTGCCTCGTATTTATCCATATGGTTAGAAATTTGCCCCACTACCATTTGTTAACTACTTCTTTACCCACTAACTTGAATGCTATTGCTATCATATACCAAATTTAAATTTATGTACCTCTGTCTTTTTCTTGTTTTTTAATCTGTTCCATTAAATTGCCTGCATATTCCTGAATCACTACTATGCTTTTAATTATGATAACTTTATAATTTGTTCTAATATTCTAGAATTATAATTGCTCTATTTATTACTTATCTTTTTAAAAGTTCCCTTGTTATTTTGGCAAGTTTGTTCTAACAAATGAACTAAGGGAAGTAAAATCAGAAAAAAACTAATGGAGCTTTTTCTACTACGTTAAGTTACTAACTTAGGACCAACAAAAATACAACTTTTTAGCTATAGTCAACTTAATATTGTGAAGATAATAAATAATGTAGGAGGCAGGTAGTAATTGTTTTGATAGCAAATTAAAACACTGGAAAGTTTTTTTTCATTTGTGTTGTGTCCTTCACCATAATTTTACTTGATTAGTAAATTTTGGGATTGTAGGCTTGTTTGCTATGTATCTGTTTCTTAGAAATAGTTAAAATAATTTATTTTTAACTGACAAAGTAATAAGGGAATGGAATTAATATTTTTCAAGTCCCTACCATGCCATCAGACTTCACATAATTTTATGTAATGTGTTCATTATAAATTTTGTGGGGTGGGTGGTACCATTCAAAGGTTATAGAGTAAACAGAGGCCAATAGAAATTAACACATTTTGGTGTTAAGTATAGCAGCCTTGAGACTTTTTATTGAAGGATATAGATAGTAGAGTGCACAAAAATTATAGGTGTATAATTTGATGTTACATTGAGACTTGAATATAGTTTAGAGCTCTTATTCTTTCTAATATATCATGCTCGTCACCCAAGGAGCCTTCCTTTTTTTAATCTAATTATGTAAGATATTAGATCCATCTTTAAAATGTATGCTTTGTATTGTTTTGCTTGAAATAAGTGCTTTTTCTCCCTTCTTTTAAATTGATAGGCATGCAAAAAACGAAGGAAAGATGATGATACATCTTCCTGCAGAACAATTACAAAATATTTATCACCAATAGGGAAGACTGAAGACAGGGTTTTCTCTCCACCAAAATCCAGTAATATTCTGCATTATTTTAGAAAGACTTCACCCACAAATGAGAAGATGCAGTCAGCAAAAGAATGCAAGATCAAGTCAACTGAGCCATTGCCTGCTGACAGTGGCAAAGTCTGTAAAACACCTTTGGAAATGTTTTCAAATACTGAGTTTAAGAAGAGAAGAACAAGAGTTAATTTATCTCATCAACTAAGTAATATTAAAACTGAAAACCTATCTCCAATTAAAAATAATAGTGATGGTAGCAAAGAAGAATCTAGTCTAAGTAATGATTTTGTGGGAAGTAATAATTCCGTTTTACTGCACAAGAAGCATGTAGAGGTACTTGAGGAAAGTATTCAAGATACCAAAAAACAGTCTAGCACTGTGACCTCCAAAAAAAGTTCTAAGAAAGTAAATCCTAAACAAGCGACCACAAAAAATGACTGCAGAAAATTGAGGAAAAGGAAGTGCAGAGATATAATAGATCTATCTGAAAGTTTACCCTTGACAGAGGAACTAAATATCCTTAAAGATAGTAAAGGTAGTAAACAGATAATGGCTCCCCTAACTAATGAAATAGAGAGTACTCCAAATGATGACTCTAGAGCAAATATAACTAAAACAAACCAGTTCAATGATAGTACAATAACTGTCTCATATGAGGAATTTTTGAAAAGTCACAAGGAAAATAAAATGGAACAGATACCAGACTGCATTATGTCATTTTGTATGCCTTCTCAAACTGTTGAAGATACAGTCAAAAGTGGTTGTATAAGTGACACAGAACCCTGTGGAATTTCCCAACAGGTACACTTTAAGACAGTTACTGTTCTTGCACAAGTTCACCCTATCCCCCCCAAAAAGATGGGGAAAATACCCTCAATTTTCTTAAAACAAAAGCAGTTAGAAATGGAAAATAGTTTATCTGATCCTGAGAATGAACAGACAATTCAGAAAAGAAAATCTAATGTTGTTATACAGGAGGAAGAATTAGAATTAGCAGTTTTGGAAGCTGGAAGTTCTGAAACTGTGAAGCCAAAATGCACTCTAGAGGAAAGACAACAGTTTATGAAAGCATTCAGACAGCCAGCATCAGAGGCACTGAAAAATGGAGTCAAAAAGTCTTCTGATAAGCAGAAAGAGCTCAATGAAAAATCTTTAAATGAGGAAAGAAGAGACAATTCTAAAAATATGGATAATTCCAATATCCAAATGGTTTCAAATAATGGCAGTTCACAGTCACACACTGATAAAAGAAGTTTTCCTAAGGAGAAAAGTAAAAAGCTAAAGAAAAAGGATAAGAAAATGTTAGATAGTGGTTTAACTGCAGGTGAGAATAAAAAAGGAAATGCTCAAAAGAAAGAAACAATTTCTCCCTTTATAGATAAACAAAATCAAAATAGGCTTAGAATGAGTTTAAGACAAAAGAAAACAGAAGTTTCCAAAAATAGCATATTTAACAGTGAAAGCCTTGTTTGTGAAGAGGTAACAAATGATGACCCTCTAAAGATTTCCTCTCCGTATAACAAGTCTTCAAGAAAAATCAGCATACCAATTAAAGATAAGATTATACACTCTAAAGCTGAAACTACAGACAGCTTGGTAAATGTTTCTACACCCAAATCAACCAAAAGACCTGTAAGAAACAGCAGCATGCTTACTACAGTAATTAGAGGTACTGATTCTGAAGATGCACAAGATGATAGTCCAGTGAAGGCTTCCACTCCAAAAGCAGCCAGCTTATCAGATAAACACAGCTTATATACAGCAGAATTAATAACAGTACACTCTGATTCAGAAAGCCCTATTAGGTAAAGTTCTTTTATTGTTCTGAAGTTCTAAGCATTCTGTGTATATTACTAGCTTAGCAGGAAAATACTTCAAGCGTTGGAAAGTATATTTCTAGAATGCAGCTGATTTGTAAGAAAAAACAGGATTTCAAAAATTCTGCTTTATTTCCCACATTTAATTTAAAGTTAGGCATGATTTCAGAAGAATTCTAGATGTATTTTAGATGAGTTCTAAACTTATTCATCACAGTTGCTAATTGCTGGGAAAATATCCTTCAACTATGAATTCTGTGCTTTTAACAAACAAGATTAAAGATAAATTACAGAACTTTATTTCTTGGGTAAACTGAGCCATATTTGCATGCTTGTTCTAGCTAATACAAGAGTGGTATTAGGGGCTAATTTTTCATAAAGCTTATGATTTCCAAAAGAAAATAGTTTATATTTTCTAAGCATTTAACACTGTGTTTGGCTATTTTTGATTCAGTAGTTCGGAGGGTGGGGAGCGTTTTTGTTTTTGTTTTCTGTTTCAGAACCATCCAAAAATTGGAGCTCTAGTTATTTTCTGTATTTGATTGAAATTAATTATAATCACATTAGAATTATGAAATTGTTTCTGAATATCTTTTCTTTTCAGAATGAAATTCACCAAAATTAGTACTCCTAAAAAATCTAAGAAAAGATCTGGGAAATCTGAAGGAACTGGTAGAGATTCTACTTTCCAGACTAAAAAAAAGGTAATCAAAATATTAGGGAGTCCTATAAGTGGTATTCTGTTTTTTAAAACAAAACTAGCATTAGAAGCAATACACTATAAAAAGAAGATTCATATGTTTTATAGATTGGTGATGTTAACTATAATCTTATTATTTTTGACTATTATGTCATTCCTCTAGTTAGTTTATTAAGAGAGCAACATACCTTATTGTGAGGTGAAAGCAGCTGATAAGGACAATATCATCTACTTAGAAAAGTTTTCTAAGAGTCCCACTCCAATCATTTTCCTTAAGGTTACTTATAGGTCCTGGCTGCATTTTGATTTATTTGTATAGATTCAAGGCTAAAAGGCCAGAATCTCTCAATGCTGGTGCCGTAGACATTTTGAGCTGGATAATTCTGTGTTGCAAGGGACTGTTGTGCATTTTAGGGTACTTAACAGTAACCCTGGCTTCACCTGTAAGATGCCAGTAATACTCCAGCTTCCTTAGGACAATCAAAAATGTCTCCAGACACTGCCAAATAGTCCTTGGATGGAAAATTGACCCCCAGATGAAAACCACCACCCTAAAAGGAGTGGTGTGGGATATATAAGAATAGTTTGTTGTTTTTGCAAAATAAACTGCTTTTCTTCTCTGTGGAAGAACTGTATTCTGTACAGTGTAAGTAGGTACAGTTTGTGTTTTGAAAAAGCCATTAAGGTTATTCTAATGGACTCCTTGGGTGAAAACCACTGCTACAGAAAGTTGTTATCTCTTTTTTTTTATTTAACTGCTGTCAATTTTTTGCCTGCTTATTACATTTCAGGTACTATACTTAGTACTCATATCATTACTCTCATAAAGTAAATGTTTAACTCTGTTTTAAAGGACAGCTGGGCCAAAAGTGGTGAGAACATTTTAAAGAGTGGTTGAAGTGATGTACAGTGGAATATAAGCTGAGTTGGAGGAAATAAAGGCCAATAAATAGGAAGCAATCAGGACCCGAGTTCCTGATATAGTCAATAATAAACAAGTAAGAGCTGTGAGGACAGGGGGCCAGGTCAGAAATCAGGGTGTTGGAAATGACTATATTTTTGAGGTGATAGGGTTATGGTTTATTTTAATTATATTTTTCTGTTTTTCTATAAATAAGAACTTTTAAAAACTTTTATCAGAAAAATAACTATTAGAAAAAAGCAGATTTCAAATAATAGCAGAATTAATTGTCAAAATGTATATGGTACTTTTTTTCACACATTCACCGAAACATCTCTTGTATAACAGTTTGTTTCAATGATTAACTTAATTTAGGTGGTTTATTTTTAATACTAATGTAAACCGTAAGTTTCATCAGCCTGCCAAAAATTTTGCTAGCAGAACAAGAAGAACCTATCACTACTACTGTAGAAGCAAACCCTTCACATTTCTAACCTTCTTACATGTATTTTGAATTCTCATGCCTATTCTCTTTTAATGGTTTTTAAAGGTTTTAAAAAACAAATGTGTAAAATTAAAAGTGAAAACTTTTCATCTTCTCAATCCTACCGTCTAGCGGTAACTCACTTTTAAGAGTTAAGTGTTTATCCTTCGAGACACTTTCCTTTCCTTAAATAGATACATGTCATGTTAAAAAGGGATCATATAATGTTAACTGCAGCTTGCTTGCTGTTTGTTTTTAATCCAAACAAAAACCTGTAGAACTCCAAATATGGAAAGCACATTTTCTTGAAAATAACATTTAAATGCACAAGATATTTACATGTCACAGGCAGAGCCAGAAGGCCAGACTTTATTCTTATCTAGGGCATTTTTCAACCCCTCTCCAAAGGATTTAGTCTAAAGGGAATTAAAATCAAAGAACAGATACTGCACAAAAATGGTGGGGAAATAATCACCAATTCTAATATATATAGCATACATCTTGTGTTTTTCACAAATGTAATTATACTTATTTGAATAAATTTCAAGTAAGAAATAAAGGCAAACCAAGTACAACTAGACATTTTACTTTCCTTGGTAAGATTTGAATAATCATTTATTTGTCTATATTCATTGTGATTTGTGATTATGTTTCTCTATTATATATATATGTATAATGTTTTTTAATGGATTTTATTTTTTAGAGCAGTTTTAGATGCATAGCAAAATTGAGTGGAAGGTGCAGAGATTTCCCATATGCCCCCTACACCTACACATGCATAGCCTCTCCCATTATCAATAGCAGATAGCACATTTTTTACTGTTGATGAATCTACATTGACACATCATTATCACCCAGAGTCCATAGTTTACATTAGGGCTCATTCTTGGTGTTGTATAGTCTGTGGGTTCAGACAAATGTATAATGACATGTGTCTACCATTATAAATACATCATAAAAGAGTAGTTTCATAGCCTTAAAAATCCTCTGTGCTCTGGCTATTCACCCCCTTCCCCCTTGATCCCTGGCAACTAACTGATTTTCTGTTATTAAATATAAAATGTATGCCACTGGCCTCAACTAATATTTCAAATTTTTTAGGCAAGCAGTGCTTCACAAAATGTATCAAAAGCAAAACAATTGATTGAAAAAGCAAAATCTTTACACATTAGTAAGTCAAAAGCTACTGAAGAAATAATGACACACTTAAGGCGTTCATCTAGACATCAGATGCTTCCTGAAAGGAAGAAATTCTCAGACACAGAAGTAAGTATTACAAATATTTATTGGTATAAATTCTGCCCTATTCTGTTTGGAGTGGGAGAAGGAAACCATTATAAAATAGAATTGTAAGATAGTCTTGAGGTGATAGAAAGAATATAATTTTCAGTTTTGTTTTAAAAGCCTTTGGCTCACAGAATACAGTTTAAATCCTTTTTAAGTCATTCAAGATCCTTCATAGTCTCAACTAGCTCTTCCCTTTCCTCACAACAGCCCCCTTCCTCGTGTACAAGACTTTTTGCTCTAGTCACACTAAATTATTCATTTCTCCCCAAATGGTGCAAATTTTGCTTTTCTCAGTTTTTAGTCTCAGCCTGAAATGTACATTCCAGGTACTCTCTTCTACTTGAGGAATTCCTACTTAAACTTTAAGACCTTCCTAATTGCTACCACCTCTTTTTTTTGTGTGTGAAACAACTTTATTATAGAGATATAATTCACATACCATACAATTCACCATTTAAAGCGTACATTTCAGTGGCTTTTAGTATATTCCGAGTTGTGCATTCATCACCACATCAATTTAGAACATTTTATTACCACAAAAGGAACCCCAATTCCCCTTAGCTGTCACCTCCCCCTCCCTTACTCCAGCCCTAGCCAACCACTAATCAGTTTTTCTATACATAGATTTGCCTGTTCTGAACATTTAATATAAATAGTATCATATAGTATGTGCTCCTTTGTTTCTGGCTTCTTAGCATAATGTTTTAAAGGTTCGTCCATGTTGTAGCATCAGTATTTTCATTTCTTTTTATTGTCAGGTAATACCCTATTATATTGATATGCCATATTTTATTTATCCATTCATCAGTTCATGGACACTGGGTTGTTTCCACTTATTTGGCTATTATGAATAATGCTATGAACATTCTACTACCTCCTCTTGAAAGCTTTGCTGATGCTTTTAAGACAAATACTTTCCTTCCCTATATGTACTTTAACTTTTTTTGTACTTTAGTCAATATTGCCTTCACCATATGGTATTATAACTAAATTATCTACTCATGGACTAGCCTTCCCTCTGTCCACTAAACCCCAGTTTAACCTTGAAATCAGCCATCTCTTCATTTGTGTATTCCCAGTGCCTGCTATATTGCTGACACATAGTAGATGCTCAATAAATATATGCTGGCAACATGAAAACACATCAGACTTCATCTAATACATTTCTAGAATGTATAGTTCTAAGAGGGTATAGCCAGAATTTTTATGGCTTGGTCATATTGATTCTTTTATGTGAAATATAGTCTATTAATTGCTTCTTTAAAAAAAAGCACATGGTCATGATAAATCTACTCTTTGATCACATGAACTTGAATGATATAAGCACTAGCTATTGCTATTCATATGTTTCTGTGTCATTTATAGTGTCTGATGGGGAGATGTAGGGGAGATGATGTAATTATTTATCTGGCATTTAGCACTAATCCTTTTGAAATTTTAACATTAGTTGTATGACATATTAAAAAATTTTTTTTCTTATTCTGTCTTAGGACTCTGTAATAATAATAGATTCAAATCCGACTTCTTTAAAGTATCCTGAGAAAAATCAGAATAAACTTCAGTGTCTGAATGATGTGCTAGGAAAAAAACTAAACAAGACTACTAAAAATGAACCTGGTAATCAGATTTGATAACAGTTATGATGAACATTAGACTATCTAGGGGGGGATTATATTGTGCTGAATGATCTCAATTTAATTTAATCTCTTATTTTATAAAATGTAAACTTTTAATTGTATTATGTATTTTTATTTTAGTAACTAAAGTTGTAATATAGTGAGTTTTACAAAAGGTAACTGAGCATATTTTAAGTTGCTGCATTTCTGTGTTTATATTTAGTCTCAGTTATGTTTTCTCAAACCTGATTTATTATCAAAATCATCTGGGTAAATTAAAAAATTTTTTAAATCTTTAGGTTCTTCCTTAGACATACTGACTAAGAATCTTCAGAGGTGGGCTGTGGGAATCTGTAGTTAAAAAAAAGTTCCCCAGGAGATTCTGACATTGATATTGAGAGATCAGATCATTACATAGAAATTTTTTGGTTAAAAAATTAAAAAGTTAATGTTTTAAAAGTTTGAAAAGATAGAGATAATTTTGAAAGTAGATAGAGGTAAGTGGGGATGATAAACTTTGATATTAACCTAAGTATTTATTTTTCTAAGGAAAAGTGAAAGTCGCTCCTTTATTTCTAACCAGAAAGACTCAAAAAACAGCTGATTCTATCTTTGGTTTTGATGAAAGCAGGTCAGTCCAATACAAATTTTTAAATGCCAAAATACCTTATGGAGTGTATTTTGTATTAATTTTTGATGCACGTGTTTATTACTTTGATGAGAGAACATGTAAATTATTGTGCTTTATCATTTGAATAAATCTATTTTAAAAGATGACTATTGACAGTGCTACAACTGCGATTTGAAGATCTTAGTCTTATGCAAACATATTGTGGTCATCTCTAGCCAAAAAATGGAAAAATAAGCAAACCAAAAATATCAAAAAACTGATTGTGAAGTTAATTCAGTCAATATTTAAATACATTTAATGTACCAAGCACTGTTTTGGTACTAAAAGTATTATAAGGAACAAAACAAGATACATTCCCTTCCTCATGAGGCCCACTCTAGAGGAAAGACAGGTTGTGCATTAATTGGGCCAATAAATGATTGGCAGTTGTGCTAAGAAGGAAAGGTACAAAGTTCTGTTAAAGTTTATAGTAAGTAGATTTGGTCTGGTCAAGAAAAGTTTTGCTGAGGCAATGGCACCTGAATTGGAGAATGAGCTGGAGTTCATCACGGGAAGGAACAGTGTTCCAGCCACAGGGAACAGTCTGGGCAGAGTCCCTGTGGCTTGAAGGAGCATGGTAAATAGAAAAGGCTTGAAGAATGCCAGTGTGATTTGAGCCTAGAGAGCAAGGGTGAGAGGAGTGCAAGATTAAGCTGAAGAGGTAGATGCCAGCCATGCAGGCCCTTTGGCCATGTGAAAGAATTTTGTCATTATGCTAAGAGCAATTAGAAACAATCCAGGGTTTTATACATGAGTGTGGACATAAACATTTGGAATTTTTTTTACTGTTTTTTTTTTTTTTTACTAAGGTATCATTGATATACAGTCTTACGAAGGTTTTTACAACGTTCACCCATATTATCAATCCCCCACACACACCCCAATGCGGTCACTGTCCATCAGCATAGTAAGATGTTATACAGTCACTAGTCTTCTCTGTGCTGTATTGCCTTCCCTGTGAACCTCCTACATTTTGTGTACTAATGATCATGCCCCTTAATCCCCTTTTCACTCCCTTCCTACCCACCTTCCCCAACCCCTTCCCTATGGTAACCGCTAGTACCTTCTTGGAGTCTGAGTCTACTGCTGTTTTTGTTCCTTCAGTTTTGCTTTGTTGTTATACTCCACAAATGAGGGAAATCATTTAGTACTTGTCTTTCTCTGCCTGGCTTATTTCACTGAGCAGAATATCCTCCAGCTCCATCCATGTTGTTGCAAATGGTAGGAGTTGTTTTCTTCTTATGGCAGAATAATATTCCATTGTGTATATGTACCACATCTTCTTTATGCATTCATTTACTGCTGGACATTTAGGTTGCTTCCATATATTGGCTATTGTAAATAGTGCTGCGATAAACATAGGGGTGAATCTGTCTTTTTGATTCAGGGATCTCGCTTTCTTTGGGTAAATTCCTAGGAGTGGAATTCCAAGATCAAATGGTATTTCTATTCTTAGTTTTTTGAGGAAAGTCCATACTGCTTTCCACAATAGTTGAATTAATTTACATTCCCATCAACAGTGTAGGAGGGTTCCTCTTTCTGTGCATCCTCGCCAGCATTTGTTGTTCCTTGTCTTTTGGATATTGGCCATCCTAACTTCTGTGAGCTGATACCTCATGGTTTTAATTTGCATTCCTCTAATAATTAACGATGTGGAGCATCATTTCATGTGTCTGTTGGCCATCTGAATTTCTTCTTTGGAGAAGTGTCTGTTCAGCTCCTCTGCCCATTTTTTATTTGGCTTATTTGCTTTTTGTTGTTGAGTTGCGTGAGCTCTTTATTATAATTTGGATGTCAACCCCTTACTGGATATGTCAGTTATGAATAGATTCTCCCATACTGTAGGATGTCTTTTTGTTCTACTGATGGTGTCCTTTGCTGTACAGAAGCTTTTCAGCTTGATATAGTCCCACTTGTTCATTTTTGCTTTTGTTTCCCTTGCCCGGGGCAATATGTTCATGAAGAAGTTGTTCATGTTTATGTCCAAGAGATTTTTGCCTATGTTTTTTTCTAAGAGTTTTATGGTTTCATGACTTACATTCAGGTCTTTGATCCATTTTGAGTTTGCTTTTGTGTATGGGGTTATACAGTAATCCAGTTTCATTCTCTTACATGTAGCTGTCCAGTTTTCCCAACACCAGGTGTTGAAGAGGCTGTCATTTCCCCATTGTATATCCATGGCTCCTTTATCGTATATTAATTGACCATATATGCTTGGGTTTATAGCTGGGCTGTCTATTCTGTTCCACTGGTCTATGGGTCTGTTCTTGTGCCAGTGCCAAATTGTCTTGATTACTGTGGCTTTGTAGTAGAGCTTGAAGTCAGCGTAATTTCCCCTGCTTTATTCTTCCTTCTCAGAATTGCTTTGGCTATTAGGTGTCTTTTGTGGTTCCATATGAATTTTAGAACTATTTGCTCTAGTTCATTGAGAATGCTGTAGGTATTTTGATAGGGATTGCATTGAGTCTGTAGGTTTCTTTAGGCAGGATGGCCATTTTGACAATATTAATTCTTCCGAGCCAAGAGCATGGGATGAATTTTCATTTATTAGTGTCCTCTTTAATTTCTCTTAAGAGTGTCTTATAGTTTTCAGGGTATAGTCTTTCACTTCCTTGGTTAGGTTTATTCCTAGGTATTTTATTCTTTTTGATGCATTTGTGAATGGAACTGTCTTCCTGATTTCTCTTGCTGCTAGTTCATCGTTAGTGTATAGGAATGCAACAGATTTCTGTGTATTAATTTTGTATCCTGCAACTTTGCTGAATTTAGATATTAGTTCTAGTAGTTTTGGAGTGGATTCCTTAGGGTTTTTTATATACAATATCATGTCATCTGCAAATGGACAGTTTGAGTTCTTCCTTGCCAATCTGGATGCCTTTTATTTCTTTGTATTGTCTGATTGCCATGGCTAGGACCTGCATAGCTATGTTGAATTAAAGTGGGGAGAGTGGGCATCCTTGTCTTGTTCCGATCTTAGATGAAAAGCTTTCAGCTTCTCTCATACCCCAATTCAGTCCCAGTGATTCCCTACACCATGTGTACTAAACATAATACCCCACAATCCCCTTCTCCCTCCCTCCCAACCAACCCTCCCACACCCCTCCCCTTTGGTAACCACTAGTTCTTTCCTGGAGTCTCTGAGTCTGGAGCTATTTTGTTCCTTCAGTTTTGCTTTGTTGTTATACTCCACAAATGAGGGAAATCATTTGGCACTTGTCTTTCTCCGCCTGGCTTATTTCACTGAGCATAATATCCTCCAGCTCCATCCATGTTGTTGCAAATGGCAGGATTTGTTTTCTTCTTATGGCTGACTAATATTCCCTTCTGTATATGTACCACATCTTCTTTATCCATTCATCCACTGATGGACACTTAGGTTGCTTCCATATCTTGGCTATTGTAAAAAGTGCTGCAGTAAACATAGGGATGCATATGTCTTTTTGATTCTGAGAAGTTGTATTCATTGGGTAAGTTCCAAGGAGTGGGATTTCCGGGCCAAATGGTATTTCTATTTTGAGTTTTTTGAGGAACCTCCATACTGCTTTCCACAATGGTTGAACTATCTTACATTCCCACCAGCAATGTAGGAGGGTTGCCCTTTCTCCGCATCCTTGCCAGCATTTGTTGTTCTTAGTCTTTTGGATGTTGGCCATCCTCACTGGTGTGAGGTGATATCTCATTGTGGTTTTAATTTGCATTTCCCTGATGATTAGTGATGTGGAGCATCTTTTCATGTGCCTGTTGGCCATCTGAATTTCTTCTTTGGAGAACTGTCTCTCATATCCTCTGCCCATTTTTTAATCAGGTTATTTGCTTTTTGGGTGTACAGGCATGTAAGTTCTTTATATATTTTGGATATTAACCCCTTGTTGGATGTGTCATTTACAAATATATTCTCCCATACTGTTGGATGCCTTTTCGTTCTTTTGATGGTGTCCTCTGCTGTACAGAAACTTTTTAGTTTGATGTAGTCCCATGAGTTCATTTTTGCTTTTGTTTCCCTTGCTCAAGGAGATGTGTTCAGGAAGAAGTTGTTCATGCTTATATTCAGGAGATTTTTGCCTATGTTGGCTTCTAAGAGTTTTATGGTTTCATGACTTACATTCAGGTCCTTGATCCATTTCGAGTTTACTTTTGTGTATGGGGTTAAACAATAATCCAGTTTCATTCTCTTGCACGTAGCTGTCCAGTTTTGCCAACACCAGCTGTTGAAGAGGCTGTCATTTCTCCATTGTATGTCTATGGCTCCTTTATCATATATTAATTGACCATATATGGTTGGGTTCATATCAGGGCTCTCTAGTCTGTTCCATTGGTCTATGGGTCTGTTCTTGTGCCAGTACCAAATTGTCTTGAGAACTGTGGCTTTGTGGTAGAGCTTGAAGTTGGGGAGCATAATCCCCCCAGCTTTATTCTTCCTTCTCAGGATTGCTTTGGCTATTCGGGGTCTTTTGTGGTTCCATATGAATTTTACAATGATCTTCTCTAGTTCGTTGAAAAATGCTGTTGGTATTTTAATAGGAATTGCAATGAATCTGTTGATTGCTTTAGGCAGAATGGCCATTTTGGCAATATTAATTCTTCCTATCAATGAGCACGGGATGTGTTTCCATTTATTGGTATCTTCTTTAATTTCTCTCATGAGTGTCTTGTAGTTTTCAGAGTATAGGTCTTTCACTTCCTTGGTTAGGTTTACTCCTAGGTATTTTATTCTTTTTAATGCAACTTTGAATGGAATTGTTTTCCTGATTTCTCTCTCTGCTAGGTCATTGTTAGTGTATAGGAATGTCATAGATTTCTGAGCATTAATTTTGAATCCCACAACTTTGCTGAATTCAGATATTAGATCTAGTAGTTTTGGAGTAGATTCTTTAGGCTTTTTTATGTACAATATCATGTCATCTGCAAACAGGGACAGTTTAACTTCTTCCCTGCCAATCTGGATGCCTTTTATTTCTTGGTGTTGTCTGATTGCCATGGCTAGGACCTCCAGTACCATGTTAAATAGAAGTGGGGAGGGTGGGCATCCTTGTCTTGTTCCCTATCTTAAAGGAAAAGCTTTCAGCTTCTCGCTGTTTAAGTATAATGTTGGCTGTGGGTTTGTCAAATATGGCATGACATGTAGTTTTTGTCATTCTTTTTGTTGATGTGGTGGATAATGTTGATGGATTTTCGAATATTGAACCATCTTTGCATCCCTGGGATGAATCCCAATTGATCATCATGAATGATCTTATTGATGTATTTTTGAATCCAGTTTGCTAATATTTTGTTGAGTAGTTTTGCATTTATGTTCATCAGGGATATTGGTGTGTAATTTTCTTTTTTTGTGGTGTCTTTGCCTGGTTTTGGTATTAGAGAGATGTTGGCCTCGTAGAATGAGTTTGGGAGTATTCCCTCCTCTTCTACTTTTTGGAAAACTTTAATGAGGATGGGTATTTTGTCTTCAGTAAATGTTTGATAAAATTCAGGAGTGAAACCATCCTCTTTAGGAGTTTTGTTCTTAGGTAGTTTTTTGATTAACAATTCAATTTCTTTGCTGGTAATTGGTCTGTTCAGATTTTCTGTTTCTTCCTGGGTCAGGCTTGGAAGGTTGTATTTTTCTAGAAAGTTGTCCATTTCTTCTAGGTTATCCAGTTTGTTAGCATATAATTTTTCATAGTATTGTCTCATAATTCTTTGTATTTCTGTGGTGTCTGTTGTGATCTTTCCGTTCTCATTTCTGATTCTGTTTATGTGAGTAGAGTCTCTTTTTTTCTTGATAAGTCCAGCTAGGGGTTTATCTATTTTGTTTATTTTCTCAAAGAACCAGCACCTGCTTTCATTGATTCTTTCTATTATTTTATTCTTCTCAACTTTATTTATTTCTGCTTTAACCCTTATTATGTCCCTCCTTCTACTGACTTTGGGCCTCATTTGTTCTTTCTTTTCTAATTTCATTAATTGTTTAGAGTGTTCATTTGGGATTGTTCTTTTTTCCTGAGGTACGACTGTATTGCAATATATTTCCCTCTTAGCATGGCCTTCACTGCATCCAACAGATTTTGTGTTGTTTAATTATGGTTGACATTTGTCTCTATATATTGCTTGATCTCTGTTTTCATTTGGTCATTGATCCATTGATTACTTAGGAGCATGTTATTAAGCCTACATGTGGGCATTTTCCTTTTCTTTGTGTAATTTATTTCTAGTTTCATACCTTTGTAATCTGAGAAGCTGGTGGTACAATTTCAATCTTTTTGAATTTACTGAGGTTCTTTTTGTGGCTTAATATAAGATCAATTCCTGAAAATGTTCCATGTGCACTTGAGAAGAATGTATATCCTGTTGCTTTTGGATGGAGTGTTCTGTAGATGTCCGTTAGGTCCATCTGTTCTAATATGTTGTTCAGTGCCTCTTGTCTTTACCTATTTTCTGTCTGGTTGATCTGTCTTTTGGAGTGAGTGGTGTATTGAAGTCTCCTAAAATGAATGCATTTCATTCTATTTCCCCCTTTAATTCTGTTAGTGTTTGTTTCACATATGTAGGTGATCCTGTGTTGGGTGCATAGATATTTATGATAGTTATATCCTTTTGTTGCACTGACCCTTTTATCACTATGTAATGTCCTTCTTTGTCTCTTGTGACTTTCTTCGTTTTGAAGTCTATTTTGTCTGATACAAGTACTGCAACTCCTTTTTTCTCCCTATTAGTTGCATTAAATATCTTTTTCCATCCCTTCACTTTCAGTCTGTGTATGTCTTTGGGTTTGAAGTGAGTCTCTCGTAGGCAGCATGTAGATGGGTCTTGTTTTTTAATCCATTCAGTAACTATGTCTTTTGATTGGTGCATTCAGACCATTTACATTTAGGGTGATTATCAATAGGTACGTACGTATTGCCATTGCAGGTTTTAGATTCGTGGTTACCAAAGGTTCATGGGCAATTCCCTTACTATCTACCAGTCTGATTTAACCTACTTCGTATACTGTTACAAACACAACCTAAAGGTTCTTTTTTTTTCCTCCTTTTTCTTCCTCCTCCATTCTTTGTATGTTATGAGTCATATTCTGTACTCTTTGTCTTCCCTTGATTGACTTTGGAGATAGTTATGTTAATTTTTGCATTTGCTTAGTAATTAGCTGTTCTACTTTATTTACTGTGGTTTTATTACCTCTGGTGACAGCTATTAAACCTTAGGAACACTTCCATCTGTAGCAGTCCCTCCAAAATACACTGTAGAGATGATTTATGGGAGGTAAATTCTCTCAGCTTTTGCTTATCTGGAAATTGTTTAAACCCTCCTTCAAATTTAAATGATAATCTTGCCAGATAAAGTAATCTTGGTTCCAGGCCCTTCTGCTTCATAGTATTAAATACATCATGGCACTCCATTCTGGCCTGTAAGATTTCTGTTGAGAAGTCTGATGATAGCCTGATGGGCTTTCCTTTGTATGTGATCTTATTTCTCTCTCTGGCTGCTTTTAATAGTCTTTCCTCATCCTTGATCTTTGCTATTTTAATTACTATATGTCTTGGTGTTGTTGTCCTTGGGTCCCTTGTGTTGGGAGATCTGTGCACCTCCATGGCTTGAGAGACTATCTCCTTCCGCAGATTGGGGAAGTTTTCAGCAATTACCTCCTCAAAGACACTTTCTATCCCTTTTTCTCTCTCTTCTTCTTGTACCCCTATAATACGAATATTGTTCTGTTTGGATTGGTCACACCATTCTCTCAATATTCTTTCATTCCTAGAGATTCTTTTTTCTCTCAGTGCCTCAGCTTCTTTGTATTCGTCTTCTCTAGTTTCTATTTCATTTATCATCTCCACTGTATCCAGTCTGCTTTTAATACCATCCATTGTGCTCTTCAACAATTGGATCTCCGACCGGAATTTATTCCTGAGTTCTTGAATATCTTTCTGTACCTCCATGAGCATGTTAATGATTTTTATTCTGGAACTCCCTTTCAGGAAGAATCATGAGGTCGGTGTCAATTAAATCTTTCTTTGGAGTGCTATTAATAATTTTACTCTGAACCAGATTCCTTTGGCATTTCCTATTTGTATATGGCGCCCTGCACTGCCCAGAAGCTCTACTCCCTGGAGCTGCTCCGCCCCTGAAACAATGTCAGGGGTCACAGGGTAGTTGTATTGGTGCCTCAGGGGAGGAAAGATAGTAGCTGTTTCCTGCTACCCGGCTCCTATGCCTGTCTCCACTACCTGAACCAGTGGGCCGAGCACATAGGTATAAGCCTCTATGCTTTGCGTTTGTAGTTGCTGTAGAGAGATCTTCCCTCTGGCTGTCCTAATGCCAGGTAGGGTTTGCCGGTTTGCCGGCCTGGTGGGGCTGGCTGGGAGAAAGGCGCAGCAGGCTGCGTATCACGGAGGGGTCCTCGGAGCTGTGTATCCAGCCAGGGAGCTGGAGCACCTGAAGACTGTCTTAGGAGGAAGATTTATTTTTCCTCCTTAAATATGAGAGTCAATATGGCAAAGCTCCCAACCTGCTGGGCAGAGTGCACCCGGACAATTTTGTCTACCTGTCCTGTCTCCTGAGCAGTAAGCTGTATGCAATCCTTGCCCCTTTAGCAGCCCTCTTGCTAAGGGCTTACTTGTTAGGGAATCTTTCAGAGTGCCCACCTTTCTTTTGTCCCAGAGCAGTCAGATATGGATCCCTGCTTTCCACAAGTGGCTGGAATCTCAGTCTCTCCAGGAATTCTGTCTTAGCTTTTCAACCCTGTAATCATGAGAGTATTATGCAAGCACCATGAATTGTAGGTTTGTGCTCCCAGAGCAGATCTCTGGAGTTAGGTATTCAGCAGTCCCAGGCCTCCACTCCCTCCCTGCTCAGTTTCTCTTCCTCCCACCGGTGAGGTGGGGTGAATGAAGGGCTTGGGTCCCACCGGGCCACAGCTTTGGTACATTACCCTGTTCTGTGAGGTCTGCTCTTTTTTCCAGGTGTATGCAGTCTGGCGCAGTCCTCTTTCCTGTTGGTCTTTCAGGATTAATTGTCTTAATTATATTTTCGTATTATATGCGGTTTTAGGAGGAAGCCTGTGTCTCACCTCTCACACTGCCATCTTTTCTAAATGTCTGCACCCATTTTTTAATCGGATTATTTGCTTTTTGTGTGTTGAAGCATGTGAGTTCTTTATATATTTTGGATGTAACCCCTTGTCAGATAATGTCATTTATAAATATGTTCTCCCATATTGTAAGATGCTTTTTTGTTCTGCTGATGGTGTCCTTTGCTGTACAGAAGTTTGTAGTTTGATGTAGTCCCATTTGTTCATTTTTGCTTTTGTTTCCCTTGCCCGAAGATATGTGTTCAAGAAAAAGTTGCTCATGTTTATATTCAAGTGTTTTTTGCCTATGTTTTCTTCTAAGAGTTTTGTGGTTTCATGACTTACATTCAGGTCTTTGATCCATTTTGCATTTTCTTTTGTGTATGGGGTTTGACAATAATCCAGTTTCATTCTCTTACATGTAGCTGTCTAGTTTTGTCAGCACCAGTTATTGAAGAGGCTGTCATTTCCCCTTTGTATATGCATGGCTCCGTATTGTATATTAGTTTGGCATATATGTGTGGGTTTATATCTGGGTTCTCTATTCTGTTCCATTGATCTATGGATCTGTTCTTGTGTCAGTGCCAAATTGTTTTGATTTCTGTGTGAATTTTGAATGTTTAATCTGACTGCTGGTTGCTTGGTTAGTATATAAAGAATGGAATTGGAGGAGGGCTTAAAGGAGAATCAGGAGTCCAGGCGTAAGGTGGTTAAAGTGTGAACTCAGGATTGGAGATGATGTATAAAAAAATTGGGGGAGATAAATTTAAAAACTCTTTATGATTAATTAGGTCTGGGGGATAAGGGTGTGGAGAGGAAGGTTGTAAAGATGACACTTAAGTCTGTTCTATGCAAGTGGATGGCATGATGGAAGAAGACTAGGTTTATGAACAGCCTGGGTTCTGATTTTTTTTTCTGTTTCAATTTTATTGCGGTACAATTATATATTAAATGTGCAAATCTTTTTAAATTGTGTAATTGAAATATCCTATTAGTTTCAGATGTATATCAGAGAGATTGATACTTCTATACATTACTAAATGGATCACACAATAAGTCTAGGTACCATTTGTCCTCATACAGAGTTATTACAATATTATTGACTGTATTTCCTATGCTGTACAT
Source organism: Phataginus tricuspis (assembly GCA_029783875.1). Taxonomy (NCBI): domain Eukaryota; kingdom Metazoa; phylum Chordata; class Mammalia; order Pholidota; family Manidae; genus Phataginus; species Phataginus tricuspis. The sequence continues at coordinate 2,184,888 of JAQQAC010006923.1, read as the reverse complement.
TACATCACCATGACTGATGTATAACTGATAGTTTTTCCCTCTTAATCCTTTTCATCTATTTCATTTGCTGCCTCCCCCTCTCATAAGGAACAGTTTGTTTACTGTGTCTTTGTGTCTGTTTCTCTTTCATTTGTTTTGTTAAATGCACAATCTTAAACATACAGATTGGATAAAGGTAAATATCAAGATACAGCATCTTCCTTTTGTACCCAAAAGGTTACTCTGTTTCTGTTATCCCTACCTCACCACCATAACAAAAGATTACTTGTATTCTGATTTCTATTGTCATGGATTAGTTTTGTGTGTTTTAGAACTTCACAGAAACTTTATATATGTATTCTTTTGTGTCTAATTGCTTTTGCTTAGTACATACACATTTTTTAAAAGTTCAACTTTATTCCGGTATTACATACATAGTCATATGCACCAATATTAAGTACAGTTTGAGGTTTAGCAACTGTACACATCTGTGAAATCACCACCACAATAAGGATAGAGAACATTTTCATTACACTCAGAAAAGTTCCTTGCAAAAGTTGACTTTTGCAGTTAATCCCTGCTCCCTCTCCCATGCCCGTGCAACCTCTGATCTGCTTTTTGTTGATATAAGTTAATTGCCTTTCCTAGAAATCATACAGGAGGTATACATTTGTCTCTGGCTTCTTTCAGTGAAGATAATGTATCATTAGTCTGCTCTTTTTTATTGCTGAGTATTATTCTGTATATGAATATGCCACAATCTGTTTATCCATTCTTTCATTGATGACCATTTGGGTTGTTTCTGGTATTTGACCATTATTACTAAGGCTGCTGTGAACATTCTATATACATGTGTGGACAAGTGTTCTCATTTCTCTTGAGTAAACACCTAGAAGTAAAATTGCACTGTCATTAGGTAGGTTCATATTTAACATTATAAAAATCTGCCGAACTTTTCCCAAGTGGTTGTTCCATCTTATACTCCCTCCAGCAACTCTAATTGCTGCTCATCCTTGCCAATACTTGGAATTTTCTGACTTTTTGATTTTAGCCATTCTGATAGATTTCTATGGATAGGTCATTGTGGGTTTTCCTTTCTTAAACTGTTTAATTTTTAAACCTTACTGAGGTACAATTTAAGTACAAAGAACTATTTAAAGTGTGTAATTTGGTGAGTTTTTTCAGTTGAATATACTGTGAAACCATCTTCACTACAATAAAGATACTTCTTTATTTCTCTCTCCCTCCAAAAGACTTCATGCCATTTGCAGTCCAGTCCTCCTAGTCTCAGCCTTAGACACTGATCTCTTCTGCATATGAATTTGCATTTTCTGGAATTCTCTATTAGTTAAATCATATGGTATTTTTTTTTAATCTGGCTTCTTTCATTCAGCATGATGATTTTGAGCCTTATCCATGTTGTCAAACATAATAGTGGTTCATTATTTTTTTTTTTCGGAGTAGCATTCCATTGTGTGGATATACCACTTTTTGTTCACATATTGATGGGCATTTGGTTTGTTTCCAGTTTTAAGCTATTGTGAATAAAACTGTTATGGACATTCATGTAGAAGTCTGCTGGGATTTTGGTGATGATTGTGTTAAATTTTTTAATTCATTTGGAATGTACCGGTATCATAACAATACTGAGTCTTCTGATCAAGAGTATGGTATATATATCTTTAAATTTTTCTTACCAGTGTTTTGTGGTTTTCAATGTAGAGGTTTTGAATATGTGTCAAATTTATCTCTTAAGTATTTCATGCATTTAATAATATTTTGAATGGCTCAGTTTTATTTTACAGTTGTTGATTTCTAGTATATAGAAATAGAATATTTTTTAACCTATGGATCCCACAGTCTGCCAACTCTCTTACTGCTGTTATCTTATTTACATTTGCTTTACCCAGCAGAATTGTTTCAAGGAATAAATTTGCTATTTTGGACTATTTATACTTAGATTTCTTAGAGTTATTCTTCTGTTCCTAAATCTGTGTACCATGAAAGAATTTTTATAATAAATTATGTTGAAATAACTTTTAGAAAAGTTGCCAGAAGTACAAAGAACTTCCATATCCCCTCACCGTGGTCTCCCTGTCATAGACTGTTTTTATTGGAGAGTGCAGACCTTATATTGTATAGGGTGACCACCTGAGTCTGTCTGGTATTTCCTTGTGAAGAGACTCAGGTCTTACCTTATAACCAGGATTACCGCGGAAACAGTGCTCTGCTCTTTTCTCACTGCACCGCATGAAGAGCAGCTCTGACATTGACCCATCTCACTACTGTTGATGCTGACCTTGGTCAGCTGGACATGTTAGTATCTGCCAGATTTCTCCACCTTAAATTCAACCTTTTCCTTTTGAAATTGATTTGTGTTTCATGGAAAGGTATTGTAAGATAAGGCCAATATCTTATTCTTTATCAGACTTTCAATTATTAGCCTTAACAGTGATGACACCCACTGGGATTAACCACACTGTGGTCATTGTCAAATGGTGATTATCTGTTGCAGTCATTCTTTCTCCATTTTTCAGCTGGCTGCTATAAGGAAGTGCTTTTGCTTCGCCTCTCATTTATCTCTAGTTATTCATTACTCATGGATTCCTATTTTATTCACTGGGTTTTAATCCACCATTTATTTATTTTGATGATTAAATTATTCTAATTTGGCCAGTGGGGGCCCTTTAGCTTGGTTTCTGTGTCCCTTTGACACATCCACATCATTTAAGGAACATTTCTTACTTTCTGGAACTGGAAGATGTTTCAGGCTCATCTTTTATTTGTCCTGCCCCACCTCTGTAATCAGCCTGTTCTCCAAGAAGCCCTGGTTCCTTTTAGTGGAGGATGGTATTTAGAAACCAGGATCTAGGTGCTTATTTTATTTATTGCTCCTGACGTGTCAGTGCTTCCAGGCCTTCTCAGCAGGTAAACCTAAAATTCATATATGTATATGCATACACACAAACACACATCCAAAACTAGTTCTGTGTGTAAATATGTATTATATAGTATACATAAAGTATATAAAATATATGTGTATATTTTATATTTGTACCTTGTACCCCTATCCTTAAAGTTTACCTTCTGCTATAGGCATGTACTGATTTAGCTACAACTCACCCATCTTTGCCTTCTTCCCTCCAATTAACAGTTAAAATAATGCTTCTCCTCTTTTCTAAAATTAATCCCTCCAATGTGACCTTAGATCTCATCTTTTCCCTCATTTCTCTCAAACAGGAAAGGAAAAGGGAAATAGAAGTTTTTGTAGCCTCTTTTTAATTACTAACCCACTTCCTGTTTATACAGAATATTACAATTGTCACACTATATATGGCAGGCTAGAAAGGGTACAAAACTGTGATACACCACCACCACACTCTATCCCCCATTCTTCACTCCAGCACTCCATCTTCCTCTACCCCCTTACCTTCCTCCCACTGAAGTCAAGGTTCTGATGATTAGAAATATGAAGATAAGTCAAGTAAAACTGAGACATCTAAAAGGGCCCTAGTGTTCCTGCTATTATATTGGAAATAATATTACATTAGAAGTTCTTACACTAAAACTTTTTGAAATATGGCACTGATTTTATTTTCTGGTTATAATATAAATGCATGTTTTTGTCCATTTAAAAAAACAAGATGGAAAAAACTTACCTACCACTCAAAAATAGCCTCTGTTAACATTTTGGTGGATGTCCTTCAGGCCATTTTTTTCTATATATACTTATTTTTATATAACTTAACCCTCATAGACTCATTTTTATGACAAGCAAGAAAGAATTTGACCAGCTACCATCACAAGGAGCTGATTAAATTTTTTCAAATGAAACTAAAATGTATTTATTTTACAAATAGTTTATTTCTTTGAGTGTTTATAACTTTAGCTTTCCTTTTTCACATTACTTTTCTAAAAGTCAAGATACACCTGCAAAGTCTCAGGGCTGTGATGTGCAATTTAAAGCAAAGCGTGACTTTCTAATGAGTGGTTTGCCAGATCTGTTGAAACGACAAATTGCGAAGAAAGCTGCTGTCTTAGATGTGTACAATGCAGTGAGTACCAGTTTCCAGAGAGTTGTTCATGTACAACAGAAAGATGATGGTGAGTTTATTATTCTTAAATATTTTTAAATATTAGTAGTTATATGAAATTATGCAAGATGGTTTAAGCTGAGGCTAAGGTTTAAGTTTAATTCTGATGGGGATTTTAAAGTATGGGATTCCCATTTTAAATAGTGGGGATTTAAAGTGTGTTTTATCTCTCTTCCTCAGCTTTTGACTTATTTAACTGAGGGTAGAGTGTTGGGGGGAGGAAAGCCCACAGCAACCCCTTATGCTGGGGGAGGGCAGGCACTGATATGGGACCTTAGGTGAATGTTCTCCAGAGAGGTACCATGTTATAAAAGGAAGGCAATTCACTTTACACAGAAACCCTGTGTGTGAGTAGGTCACCTTAAGAATTTCTCAGAGGAGCCCCAGCCCTGTCCTTTCCAGTTTTCTGGTGAATGGTCAAGGGAAATCTGCCCTCTTTCCAACAGCTCTTGCTGTTTAGTACCTTGTCACTGTCTCCTGGAATAGGTAACAAGTAGCAGTGTTTCACTGCTCCGGTTCACCCTTTTCTCACGCACACCATGCACAAGAAGGAGCTCCTTCCACCAGCCTCTTGTTTGGTGGGATTAGCCTCATCACAATCCAGTTGTATTTAGACTCAAATGCTATAGCAACCACAGTCTGATTTTACTTACATAGTTTTTAATTACTTAACATGTGCACAGTCTGCGTCTTTGTCATTGGTCCTACCTAGAGGTTTTCAGTAAGCACAAAAGGAGTTGGGTTTTTCTCAGTTGGCTTTGTGGTTTGGTTTTGTACACTCCTTCTACTCGTTAAAGGTACCTGTGTTCTGTTCTCCTTTCTGTAACTTCTGTGCTTCTGATTTTGATATTTTTTGAGTTTTGTTCAGCCTCTCTTTGGTATGGGAAACTTCCCAGCCAGTCTTTCTAATATTATTCTACTTACCTTTTTTCCCAGCTCTGTCTCTGGCCATTCAGTTGATGAAGGCTTTCTTTTTCACTACTTCAGTTTTATATAGCATTTTCTGATAGTATGTTTGACTATAGAAATTAGTTATGCTTTTCATCACTGATTTTGATAAGCGCATTTTCTCAAGGGTGCCACTGTAAAACTTAGCATATCTATTTGTATATGAACAGATGACAGCACAGAGATAACTTCTCTCTCTTAAAACTTTAAGAGTTATTTGAACATTTACTGTTGTCTGGCATTCTGCTCCGTACTTTACGTGCATATCTATTTTGATCCCCTAAATGACTGTAGGAGGTTGAGTATTACAGTCATCCCCACCACTTTGTAGATGAAGAAACAGGTTTAAGGCCTTGCTTACATTAACCTAGCTAGTAAGTGGCAGAGTGGGGATTTGAATCCAGGTCTATCCTCAACACTGAAATTTTAAACCAGGATACTAACTGCCCCTGAAATTTTTACCCTGAGTAGCTAGGTTGATTTAAAAAGAAAAGAAAGTTTGTTAATATTTGGTAATATTTAACAGTTGCGAGGAATGACTGATTTTTATTATACTTATCTGTTGGAGATGAAGATTTTGTTCCCTTGTACTTGTTTGAATTTTGGTACTTTTGCATTAACTGTATAGTTAAATCTTTTAGTATTTACTTATCTGAGGATGGAGTGTGGGTACAGGAAATCTTGGCATTCAATAAATGGATAGTGTGTGAATGAAGATCATTAAGATAGTTTTTCTGTTTTTCTTTAGGGTGCCATCTGTGGCATTTGAAACCACCTGCTTGTCCTCTCTTAACTAAACTTAATGAATTGAATACTAAAGTAGTAGATCTCTCAAAATGTGTTATTGCTCTTGGTGAATTTTCAACATTAAATTCAAATTCAAAAAGTAATAATTCTGCTGTTGTGGTAAGTATTAGAGAGCCCATTGTAGGATGTTCCCTTTGTATCTTTCAGAGGAAAAAAAACTTGTGTATCTATTATTGTAGCCTAAAGTTAATTTTTTTCTAGAGTCCAATTTAAAAAATTAAATCCCAAATTGAATTACACATCACTTTTAAATACTCCTAGAGCTTTAAAAACATTTTAAGAATTAATGATAGCCAATTTAAAAAGAAAATTATATAGTGCATTTAGATACTTTGCAAGTCAGCATTATAAACTAATAAATGTGCAAAGTACAATTAGTTGAAAGAGAGAACAATAAAAATAAAAACTAAGTCCTTCAAAAACTGCAAATGCAACTTTGCTGTCAAGGTTGTAGTTAGTAACTAAAGCCAATCCTACATTGACACTGACTTCTTATACACAGAAGTAGTTGCTGGTATTGTGATTAATACTAACACATAAGTGGGTCTGTGATCGAGCATTTTATTCTTTATTGCAGTTTATGGGGAGAAGGAAAGATTTGACTGAAGAAGTAAGAAATCTTTTGTTGGAGGAAATTAAGTGGTCAAATCCTGAATTTTCTTTGAGGAAATACTTTCCTTTGCTTCTCAAAAAACGAATTGAGCACCAGGTACTTTCTGAGTGTCATCATAAACAAGGTTAGTGACAAATATAATCATTTATGTTAACATTTCAGTTTTTAAAACACATGATAAGACTCAGCCATTCACTCCTAGAAGAGGTCAACACAGAGAGAACATTGCTTATGGTTGACAGGGAGCATCGCTCAGTTAAGGAGACATCTTGTGCGATGCAGTGTTAGCCCCTGCCAGCTTCCAGAGATGCCTACCCAAAGACAGCTTTAATTATGTTAAAATATCAATCATTCATTGAAGGGAAACCTTAGATGAGATTATTTTAACTTACATAGCTATACAAAGGCAGTCTGACTAGTGAGATATCCAGCTTGCTTTCAGTATGCCACAATGGATTTTTGCCTTTTCATTTTATAGTAATAAGACTGGATACTTTGAAGTGATACTAAGTTTATTGGATATTAGAATCTGTTCCTTGTTAATTAGTAAGCACATGCATTTCTGTAACTTCTCAAATAGAAAGTCCACAACTAGAGCGTGATGTCAAACAGAAAGAAACAAAGAGGAAACGAGTGGAACGAGAAAATCCTAAATCAAAAAGAAAGAAACCAAATGAATATTCAGAAAGTCCAAAAAAGACAAATGAGAAACCAGAAGAACTTGATAAAAGAAACAACTCCACTGGGGTAAAGCTAGACTCTTCCAAAGGTCTGTTTTCTAAAACATCCAGGAAGAAACAAACTGCTTGGAGTAAAGTGGAAAGAGAAGCAGTAGAAGATTGTGATATTCTGATATTAAACCATGACAGAGAGTCTATATCAGAAACACCTGGTAGGTTAGATTTTCTCCCTCTACCACTGGAACTCTTCTTTTTTTTTTAAGCCTCTCATTTTTTTCCTCTCTTTTAATATATGCTCATTGCAACATTCAAACAATACATTATATATAACATAAGAAGTGGAAGTTCGCTAAATAGTGTCACCACAGATAACTACATTTAACAGATTGGTGTTTGGTTTTGATTTTTCTATGCTTCTATAAATACACTTTCTTTTGTGAAAGCCTGGAATCATACTATACATATTATTGTACACCTGTTTAACTTATTTCTGACATGTTTGCATTTGAGTTACCTAGGTTTTCAAAAGTACACTTTGAATTGCTTAATTCATCTATTTACGTAGCTTTAGAGTATGTTTCGTACAACAAGTCTCTCATTTTTTTAAAAACTGTTTTCATGCATCTACCATACTAAATGAATTATAGATTCTCTTAATTCTCACAAGTGTCCCATTGGGGTTTTCATTTTGCATTAGTGTACAGATTAATTTGGAGTAAACTGCTATTCAATTTTCTTAATTGGGTGTGTAGCATATCTCCATTTAACCAAGTTGATTTAGTAGGTCATTTTAATGTTTCTTATCAGTGATCAAAAGAGGCTCCACCAAGATTAGGCTACCTTTATTCTATAGATTATTTTCTGTGGTACAAATTATTTTTTATATCTTATATTTCTTGAGTGGTTATTAAAAGTTTTAATGTGTACTTTTAAACCTTACTGTCTTGAGACTTTATGGCAGCTAGCTTTTAAGAGAGAACAAACAGTTTTGATGTAAAGAATTTTAAATGTGAAGTTTTGAAATTGCTGTTTTGGCATTTTGTAAATATAAATATTTATATAAATATTTATTGTTATGTGAAGTAATAATGTAAAGATCTAAGAATATGCTTACATCAGTGAACAAATGCTTTAATATGTACTTTCTATTTTAGATTCTGGAACTGAAGACATGCTTTGGACAGAAAAGTATCAACCTCAGAACTCCAGTGAACTCATAGGCAATGAGCTAGCTATAAAAAAATTATATAGGTCGGTAAAATTTGTAAAGCAATTGAGAAATAGTTTTGAGTCTAGTTTTTCTATTTGGTTGATTTTACTTATAGTAAAATAGAAGTTATAAAGCATAATACATAGTAAAATCTTTAAAAATTAAGAGAAAGGTAAAAACCCTCTTTTCTCCCATTTCTTCTCCCCAGAGATAGCCACCTCAACTCCTCCCCCATGGTAACCACCAGTCACTTCTCAGTGTCTATGAGTCTAGTGCTATTTTGTTCATTTTGTTTTGTTTTATTTTGTTTTTAGAGTCCATGAATAAGTGAACTCATATAGTATTTGTCTTTCTCCACCTGGCTTATTTCACTTAACAATACCTTGGAGGTCCATCCATGTCACAAATGACAGGATTGCTTTGTTTTTATGACTGAATAATATTTCATTGTGTATATGTAACATGTCTTCTTTATACATGCATCTATTCATGGACACTTAGGTTCCTGCCATATCTTGGCTATTGTAAATAATGCCGCCATAAGCATAGGGGTGCATAAATCTTTCAAATCAGGGATTTTGTTTCCTTCAGGTAGAGTCCTAGGGGTGGAATTACTAGATCAAATGGTATTTCTATTTTTAGCTTTTTGAAGAACTTCCATGCTGCTTTCCACAGCCACTGCACCAATTTACATTCCCACCAACAGTGTAGGAGGGTTCCCTTTTCTTCACATCCTCACCAACACTTGTTATTTCTTGTCTTTTGCATAGTGGCCATTCTAACAGGTATGAGGTGATACCTCATGGTTTGATTTGCATTTCCCTGATGGTTAGCATTGTGGAGCACCTTTTCATGTGCCTGCTGACCAGCTGTATTTCTCTGGAAGCTCATTTAATTCTTAAAACACTACAATAAGGGTAAAAATGCTGTTGTCTTCATCTCATAGATGAGAAAGGAAGCCGAAAGATGTTATTTGTCTAAAGTCACACAGCTAGACAGTGGTAGAGCTGGAATTCAAACTCAGGCAGTATAATCCTTCTACTTAAACTTAGCACTGTATCTTAGATATCTTTTGTGTCATCACATAATCTCCCTCAGTTCTTTATAGTTGCTTTGTACTGGTTTCTTATGTGAGTATACCATAATGTATCTTTTCTCCTACTGATGTACAATTTTACTTTTGGAGGCTAATGATTAGTGTGGCAGTGATTATCCTTGCACATACAGTCTTGTGTATTTTGGCAAAAATTACTTCATTTAAAAATATCCATGCCCATATAAAAATATTTTGCTGTTTAGTAAATTCAGAAGCACCATGGAGTACTGAAACTAACACATGCCGTAATCTTCCCCAAGAATCATTTTAACATGCAGTCTTAAGATATATATGTTCTGCGAATTGTTTTTATTAACATACATTTTCTTATGTCAGTTGGTTGAAAGACTGGAAAAGAAGAGCTGAATTGGAAGAAAAACAGAATTTGAAGGGAAAAAAGGATGAGAAACAGGAAGGTATTCTGAGTCATTTCCTCCATTTCACTGTCTGTTTTTAGAGTTAGATTAATTAAAAATTTTATAAAGTTTCTTAATTGGTATTTTATATTTGATTTTCTACTTTTTACAAATTAAATTTCCATTATGTATTAGCAAGAAGTTTGTGACATTTGACCATTGAGTTTTATGAGGTATAATTGTTACCTAATAAGCAATTATCATTTTATGTGCATTTGAATAATTTTTCAGATCTGTTGGATAGCAGAGATTTTAAAGGCAGCTCAGATGAAGAGAATTGTCTTTGCAATACTGTTCTTATAACAGGGCCAACAGGAGTGGGGAAAACTGCTGCAGTTTATGCTTGTGCTCAGGAGCTTGGATTTAAGGTCAGTAATAAGGACAGTGGAAGTAAGTTAATGTATTTCCTTGAACTAAAAGAAAACATGAGCTGTTCTGCCTTTTCTTCATATATTTTAGATATTTGAAGTGAATGCCTCTTCTCAGCGCAGTGGTAGACAAATTCTGTCTCAACTGAAGGAAGCTACTCAGTCCCATCAAGTAGACAAACAAGGTGTTAACTCACAAAAACCTTGTTTTTTTAGCAGCTACAATGTAGGCAAGTCACCAAGTAAGTAAATTCCTTTCCTTAGTTATACTTTTAAAAAATAAGATGTAAGAAAAGAATGTTAATAATCAGCATCTGGCCATTTGCTTTTGTCTTTTCCTACACATACACATGCCTTTTAAATTTTTTTCTGGAAATGCTTTAAAACATGTTAAGACCATCGTATAATTTTACCCGTGTGTTATTCAAAAGGTATCTAACTCTAGGAACTTTTTAAAAAGCATAATCACAATATCATAATCAGACCTAACAAAACTAACTACATACCTTAGTTTGATCTAATATACAATCTGATTTCAGTTTTCTGTTGTTTGAAATGGTTTATTCAAATCAGGATCCAAACAAAGTCCACACCTTACATTTGATAATGTCCCCTAAGTTTCTCTTAATCTAGCAATTCTCTCACCCTTTCTTTTCATACCATTTATTTGTTGAAGAACATGGGTCATTTATCATAAAATTTCTCACATCCTGGATTTGACTGATTGTATCTCCCTGGTATCAGCTAATATAGTCCTCTTCCCTATATGTCTTGTAAACTGACAGTTGGATCTGTGGACTTAATTAGATTCAGGTTCTGTTTTGGGGCTAGCATACCTGCATAGGCAGAGCTGTGTACTTCCTATGGCATCATAGGAGATACATAAGGACAGGTTACCCCACTTTTAGTGATATTAGAGTTGATTGATGAGTTTAGTTGTTTTCTGTCTAAACCATCCATTATAAAGATTTCCCTATCACTCTCTTATCCAGTGGTATTTTGCAGTCATTAATGATCTTTGTGTAGTAGACTAAGGGTTAAAAATTGGCAATTTTATAATTCACTCAGCCTTTCTGAGTTTATTAGTTAGAATTCTAAGTATCACTGTTCCTCATCATACTTTAAAATACAGTTTGTACACACAAGGCAGGAGAAATGCTTCATCCTTCCTTTTATTTATCAGTTCTTTGAGTAATACTATCATAGTAATCTCTGAAGTCAATCAATGAGTTTTTGTGTAGTTTAACCTTTTCTTAGTGTTATTATGAACTCATGGATTTGTGTATATATATATAATATGTTTCAATCCTTTGTGTTCATGATTCTTGCTGCTTTTAAAATTTTCCTCTTTGTCACTAGTTTTAAGCAATTACGATTATGAGGTGCCTTGGTATAGTTTTCTTCATGTTTTATGTGCTTGGGGTTTGTTGAGCTTCTTGAATACATGGTTTATCAAACTTGGGAAAGTTCCAACCATTGTTTTTTTTTAATTGAAATATGTTTGATGTATAACATTGTGTAGATTTAAGATATACATGTTAATTTGATACATTAATATATTGTAATATGTTTGCCATTGTTGATAATTAGCCTCTCTATCATGTTACATAATTATAATTTCTTTAGTGGTTGGAATAATTTAGTCTCTTAGGAAGTTTGATGATTATAATATAATATTGTTTATATTCACTATATTGTGCATTAGGTCTCTAGGATTTACTTACTACTCATTGCAAGTCTGTACCCTTAAACAACACATATCCTTTCCCCCCCACATCAGTCCTGTTAATCACTACTTTACTCTCTTTTTTTATGAGTTTGGTCTTTTTAAGGTCTCACATATAAGTGATACCATATATTACAGGTAAGTACTTGACTTAGCTTGTTAGTATAATGTGCTCAAGTTCCAACCATATTGTCCTGAATGTCAGGCTTTCCTTTTTCATGGCTGAATAATATTCCATTGTATATATACACCACGTCTTTATCCATCCATCTGTTGATGGGCACTTAGGTTGTCTCCATGCCTTGGCTCTTGTGAGTAATGCTGCAGTGAACATAGGAGTGTGTGTATCTCCTTGATACCCTGTTTTAATTTCCTTTGGATATGTTTCCAGAAGTGAAATTGCTGGATCATATGGTAGATCTAATTTTAATTTTTTGAGGAGCCTCCATATTATTTTCCAGAATGGCTATACCAATTTATGTTCCCACTAACAGTGTACAAAGGTTTGCTTTTCTCCACGTCCTTACCAACACTTGTTTTCTCTTCAGATATTTTTTTTGTCTTCCTCCCCTCCTTTGGCAACTCCAACTATATATATATTTTAGTTTTTGCACAACCCACTAATTATGTGTTCAGTTTTTCAGTCTTTTTTCTTTGTGTTTCATTTTGGATAGCTTCTGTTACACTTTATTCAAGTTCACAATCTTATCTTCTGCAGTATCTAGTATGCTGTTAGCACCACCCAGTGTTTTTTGTTTTTCATTTCACACATTGTATTTTCATGTCTAGAAGCTTGTTTGGGGTCTTCTTTACATCTTCTGTGTTACCATACCCAATCTTTTCTGTAGGTTTTGAACATATAAAATACAGTTATAGTAACTGTTTAGTGTTCTTGTCTACTAATTCTTGTCTTGTCATCTGTATCATTTCTGAGTTGGTTTCACTTGACTGATTTTTTTTTAACCTCATTATGTATTGTGTTTTCCAGGTTTTTTGGATGCCTGATAATTTTGGTTGGATGTCAGCCTTTGTGCAGTTTCTCTTGTTGGGTGCTGGCTATTTCTGTATTCTTATAACTATTCCTGAATTTTATTCTGGGATGTTAAGTTACTTAAAAACAGTTTGATCTTTTCAAGTCTTTTATACTATCTGACGTGAGACCATAGCAGCATTCAGTCATTTAGTCTAGGACTAATTTTGCCCCATTACTTAGGCAATACCCTCTGAATACTCTATTCCATGCCCCACTAATTAAGTTTGTCATTCTGTTTAGTGGGAAGAAGAACTATTCCCAGCTCTCTGGGAGCCTCAGAGATTATTTTCTCTGATCCTTCATTGATCATTACTCAGTTGAGGACTTGAGCAGGTCCGCTTGCAAATTTTTGGAGCTCTCTGTGCATCTCTGTCTTTGATATTCTGCCCTATGAACTCTGCCTTGGCTTTCCTGGCTTCCTACTTCAGTCTGCTCAACTTGGGGAAACCTGGACTGGGTTCTCCCTCTTCCCTGTGGCCTGGCAGGTCTCAAGACTATAGGAAAGCAGTCCACAGGGCTCCCAAGTTGTGTTCTTGCCTCTCTGGTATCACTGTTCTTTGTGGCATGAGGTCCAAAGTCTTAAAAAGCATTGTTTCATTTATTAGGTTCCACGTTTGTGGTTATTTCAGATGGCTTAGTCAAGTCTGTGTTTTGGCCGAAAGTACTACCCTCTCATTATCTCATCTTTGGCCAGGAGGAAATCATTCTAACTGGTTTGTGTCCTTTTGACATAGCCCCAGTAATGTTTGATCTTTTCCTTGCTTTCTGCCTTGTTAAGATGTCCTGAACCTAGAATTAAGTATTTTTCCAAAGAGTTGATTCTTTTCGTGGAAAATCCTTTAAAAAGAATAGATTGATGAAATTTAACCAAGTACATACCTAAAAATAAAAACTGGCATGTATTTTCTAAAACCAGTCTTCGTACTGATGCCAGCCCATGATCAAGTGATCGTTGGTCTATGACAAAATTAGAAAAATAAGGACAAAATATTGTTTTCTTTTTTTATAAATTGAAATCTATCCAATATAAAGAAATGTTTTTTATTTTAAGATTATGAGCCTCTTGTGATATTAAAATGCCCTGTTTCTATGAAACTATACTAATGTCTGTGATAGTTTTTCAAATTTTTCAAAAAGTTTTCCAAACACCTATAATATGCAAGGGATGTGATAAGATCTGTGGCAATAGCGGTTGCAAAAAAAGAATAAGACACAGTCATTGAATTGTGCACATATGATGGTACATGAAGATCCTGTTCCATCAAGACTGTAAGATAATTAGCACATGTGACGACTGAATCAGAGTACCCAGTGGGGAGAAAAGGACATACTCTGGAATAAATGCTGGGTGCCATAGAGCTTCTGCAGGGTAGAGATCAACCATTTATTTTTTAACTTTGTATCCATCCTCCATAGCATCTGTAGAAAAACATTATTTGCTTGCAATGTCAATTTACTATAGAGCTAAGCTGAAGCTGGATAATATAAAAATATGCTCAGTATGTACTGTTACCATGTTTTCTCCAGCCTCTTTTGACCTTAAGCAGATGTAGAGAAAGTGAATGGAAAGATTATGAACATTATTTGCTTCAAGAATTTGTTTCTTTAACAAAGAATGTCTTTTCCAAATGACTGGCTTTACCTTCTCTACTAGTAGAATAATTGTAATAACGCTGTTATATATTTGTATGTACAGAGTATTTGAAAGAATGAAAGAAAATTTTTGTGTCAGTTTTTAAGTGGTAAGAGAAATGTAGACTGTGGATAACTCAACCTCGCCATCTGTTTAGTTTTTAGATTATTTACCTTTAAGTGCAATTTGTTTTTGGCAGAAAAATTAAACTCCCCGAAGAAAGTTGTTACATCACCAAGGAAACTTCCTCCACCATCATCACAAAGTAGTGGACCAAAGCAAACACTTCCACCTAAAACTTTGGCAAATTATTTTAATGTATCTTCCAAGACAAGAAATAATGAAGAAACAGGAGCCTGTTTGGAAAATAATAAAGGTAAGACATTAAATTAGCACAGTTAATACAGCATTTCTTAATGACTATGATACATAAAAATGTGATCATATTTCATTATCAAAATTCAATACAATGATATTTATTAAACGTCAGCTATGTGGAAGGTCCTGCATATAAGTGTTTTGATACTCTGTTTCAGTTTTATTTTTTTAATTAAAGTATCATTGATATAGACAATCTTACGAAGGTTTCACGTGAACAACATGGTGGTTCCAACATTAACCCATATTATGAAGTCCTCACCCCCCATTGCAGTCACTGTCTGTCAGCATAGTAAGATGCTTCACAGTCATTACTTGTCTTCTCCGTGCTATACTGCCTTTCCCGTGACTCACCTATATTATATGTGCTAATTATAATGACCCTTAATCCCCTTCTCCCTCCCTCATCAGCCACCCTCCCCAATCCCTTCCCTTTAATAACTGCTAGTCCCTCCTTGAGGTCTGTGAGTCTGCTGCTGCTTTGTTCCTTCAGTTTTACTTTGTTCTTATACTCCACAGATGAGTGAAAAATCATTTCGTACTTGTCTTTCTCTGCCTGCCTTATTTCACTGAGCATAATACCCTCTAGCTCCATCCATGTTGTTGCAAATGGTAGGATTTGTTTTCTTCTTATGGCTGAATAGCATTCCTTTGTGTATATGTACCACATCTTCTTTATCCATTCATCTGCTGATGGACACTTAGGTTGCTTCCATTTCTTGGCTATTGTAAATAGTGCTGTGATAAACATAGGGGTGCATCTGTCTTTTTTAATCAGAGATCTTGTTTTCTTCAGATAAATTCCTAGGAGTGAAATTCCTAGGTCAAATAGTATTTCTATGTTTAGTTTTTTGAGGAACCTCCATATTGCTTTCCACAATGCTTGGACTAATTCCCACCAACAGTGTAGAAGGATTCCCCTTTCTCTGCATCCTTGCCACCATTTGTTGTTCCTTGTCTTTTGGATGTTGGCCATCCTAACTGGTTTGAGGTGATATCTCATTGTGGTTTTAATTTTCATTTCCCTGATAATTAATGATGTGGAGCATCTTTTCATGTGCCTATTGGCCATCTGAAATTCTCCTTTGGAAAAGTGTCTATTCATATCCTGTGCCCATTTTTTAATCAGATTATTTGCTTTTTGGGTGTTGAGGCATGTGAGTTCTTTATATATTTTAGATGTTAACCCTTTATGAGATATGTCATTTATGAGTATATTCTCCTGTACTCTAGGATGCCATTTTGTTTTGATGATGTCCTATGCTGTACAGAAGCTTTTTAGTTTGATGTAGTCCTATTTGTTCATTTTTGCTTTTGTTTCCCTTGCCCAAGGAGATGTGTACTGGAAAAAGTTGCTCATGTTTATATTCAGGAGATTTTTGCCTATGTTTTCTTCTAAGAGTTTTATGGTTTCATGACTTACATTCAGGTCTTGGTTCATTTCGAGTTTACTTTTGTGTATGGAGTTAGACAATAATCCAGTTTCATTCTTTTACATGTAGCTGTCCAGTTTTGCCAACACCAGTTGTTGAAGAGGCTGTCATTTCCCCATTGTATATCCATGGCTCCTTTATCGTATATTATTTGCCCCTATATGTGTGGGTTTATATCTGTGCTGTATTCTGTTCCATTGATCTATGAGTCTGTTCTTGTGCCAGTACCAAATTGTTTTGATTACTGTGGCTTTGTAGTAGAGCTTGAAGTCAGGGAGCATAATCCCCCCAGCTTTGTTCTTCCTTCTCAGGATTGCTTTGGCTATTCATGGTCTTTTGTGGTTCCATAAAAATTTTAGAAGTATTTGTTCTAGTTCGTTGAAGAATGCTGTAGGTATTTTGATAGGGATTGCATTGAATCTGTAGATTGCTTTAGGCAGGATGGCCATTTTGACAATATTAATTCTTCCTATCCGTGAGCATGGGATGTATTTCCATTTGTGTCTTCTTTAATTTCTCTCACAAGGGTCTTGTGGTTTTCAAAGTATAGATCTTTCACCTCCTTGGTTAGGTTTATTTCTAGGTATTTTATTCTTTTTGATGCAATTGTAAGTGGAGTTATTTTCCTGATTTCTCTTTCTGCTAGTTTATTGTTAGTATATAGGAATGCAACAGATTTATGTGTATTAATTTTGTATCCTGCAAATTTGCTGAATTCAGTTATTATGGTAGTTTTTGGTGGATTCCTTAAGGTTCTCTTTGTACAATATCATGTCATCTGCAAACAGAGTTTAACTTCTTCCTTACCAGTCTGGGTGCCTTTTATTTCCTGGTTGTCTGATTGCCATGGCTAGGACCTCCAGTACTATGTTGAATAAAAATGGGAGAGTGGGCCTCCTTGTCTTGTTCCCAATTTTAAAGGAAAAGCTTTCAGCTTTTCACTGTTAAGTATGATGTTGGCTGTGGGTTTGTCATATATGGCCTTACTTATGTTGAGGTACTTGCCCTCTATACTCATTTTGTTGAGAGTTTTTATCATGAATGGATGTTGAGTTTTGTCAAATGGTTTTTCAGCATCTATTGAGATGATCATGTAATTTTTGTCCTTTTTGTTGGTGTGGTGTATGAGATGTTGATTGATTTTTGAATATTGTACCATCCTTGCATCCCTGGAATAAATACCACTTGGTCATGTTTGATGATCTTTTTGGTGTATTGTTGATTTTGGTTTGCTAATATTTTGTTGAATATTTTTGCATCTGTGTTATTCAGGGGTATTGGTCTGTAATTTTCTTTTTCTGTGGTGTGTTTGTCTTGTTTTTTTATTAGAGCGATGCTGGCCTCATAGAATTGAGTTTGGAAGTATTCCCTCTTCTACTTTTTGGAAAACTTTAAGGAGAGTGGATATTAGGTCTTTTCTAAATGTTTGATAAAATTTAGCATGAAGCCATCTGGGACACCTTTTTTGTTCTTACATAGTTTTTTGATTACCAGTTCAATTTCATTGCTGGCCTGTTCAGATTTTCTTGTTTCTTCCTTGGTCAGTCTTGAGAGGTCATATTTTTCTAGTAAGTTGTCCATTTCTTCTAGGCTATCCAATTTGTTGGCATATAATTTTTTTAAGTATTCTCTAGTAATTCTTTATTTCCATGATGTCCATAGTGATTTTTCTTTTTCATTTCTTAGTCTGTTTGTGTGTGTATACTCCCTTCTTTTCTTGATAAGTCTGGCTAGGGGTTTATCTATTTTGCCTATTTTCTCAAAGAACCAGCTCTTGGTTTCATTGATTGTTTCTATTGTTTTATTCTTCTCAATTTTATTTATTTCTGCTTTGATCTTTATTATGCCCCTCCTACTGACTTTGGGCCTCATGTGTTCTTCTTTTTCTGGTTTCATTAATTGTGAGTTTAAACTGTTCATCTGGGACTGTTCTTGTTTCTTGAGGTAAGCCTGGATTGCTGTATACTTTCCTCTTAGAACTGCCTTCACTGCATCCCACAGACTTTGGGCTGTTGAGTTCTTGCTTTCATTGTCTTCATATATTGCTTGATCTCTCTTTTAATTTGGTCATTGATCCATTGATTATTTAGGAGCATGTTGTTAAGCTTCCATGTGTTTGTGGGCTTTTTTGTTTTCTTTGCATAATTTATTTTTAGTTTCATACCTTTGTGGTCTGAGAAGCTGGTTGGCACAATTTCAATCTTTCTGAATTTGTTGAGGCTCTTTTTGTGGCCTAGTATGTGATCTATTCTGGAAAATGTTCCATGTGCACTTGAGAAGAATGTGTATCCTGCTGCTTTTGAGTGGAATGTTCTGTAGACATCTGTTAGGTCCATTTGTTCTAATGTGTTGTTCAGTGCCTGTCTCCTTACTTATTGTCTGTCTGGTTCATGTTTCTTTTAGAGGTGCATGGTGAATGTGTTGCATTCTATTTCCCTCTTTAATTTTGTTAGTATTTGTTTCAGATATTTAGGTGCTTCTATATTGGGTGCATAGATATTTACAATTTATAAGAGGTTATATCCTCTTGTTGGCTGACCCCTTTATAATTATGTAATGTCCTTCTTTGTCTCTTGTTACTTTCTTTGTTTTGAAATATATTTTATTTGATACAAGTACTGCTACGCCTGCTTTTTTCTCCCTATTATTTGCATGAAATATCTTTTTCCATCCCTTCACTTTTAGTCTGTATATATCTTCGGGTTTGAAGTGAGTCTCTTGTAGGCAGTATATAGATGGGTCTTGTTTTTTTATCCATTCTATTACTCTGTGTCTTTTGATTGGTGCATTCAGTCCATTTACATTTAGGGTGGTTATTGAGTGATATGTACTTATTTCCATTGTAGCCTTTAGATTTGTGGTTACCAAAGTTTCAGGGGCATCTTCTTTACTATCTAACAGTCTTTCTTATGTCGCTTATTACACTATTTCAAACACAATCTAAAGGTTCTTTTTTTTCTTCTTCTCTCCTTCTTCCTCCTCCATTCTTTATATATTTTGTGTCATGTTCTGTACTCTATGTATCCCTTGATGAACTTTCTGAGTAGTTAATTTAATTTTGTATTTGCTTAGTAATTAATTGGTCTGCTTCCTTTACTGTGATTTTATTTTCTCTGGTGATGGCTCTTTAGCCTTAGGAGCACTTCCATCTAGAGCAGACCCTTCAAAATACCCTGTAGAGATGGTTTGTTGGTGATGAATTCCTTCTACTTTTGCTTATCTGGAAATTGTTTAATGCCTCCTTCAAATTTAAATGATAATCTTGATGGGTAGAGTATTCTTGGTTCGAGGCCCTTCTGTTTCATTGCATTAAATATATCATGCCACTCCTTTCTTGCCTGTAAGGTTTCTGTTGAGAAGTCTGCTGATAACTTGATGGGGTTTCCCTTATATGTGATCTTTTCCTCTCTCTGACAGCTTTCAGTACTCTCTCCTTGTCCTTCATCTTTGCCATTTTAATTATTAAATGTCTTGGTGTTGTCTTCCTAGGGTTCCTTGTGTTGGGAGATCTCTGCACCTCCATGACCTGAGTGACTATTTCCTTTCCCAGACTGGGGAAGTTTTCAACAAGTATTTCTTGAAAGAGACTTTCTGTCCCTTTTTCTCTCTCCTTCTCGTACCTGTACAATGCGAATATTGTTCCTTTGTATTGTTCGCACAGCTCTCTTATTATTCTTTCATTCCTAGAGATCCTGTTTTTATCTCTGTTCCTCAGCTTCTTTGTTTTCCTGTTCTCTAATTTCTGTTGCATTTACCATCTCCTGTACCTCATCTGATCTACTTTTAAATTCCTCCATTTTATGTTTTCTTTCAGATACTGCACTTTTCAATGTTTCTGTCTCTTTTTTGAAGTCCTCCCTGAGATCTTGAATATTTTTCTGTAACTCTGTGAGCATGTTTATGACCTTTATTTTGAAATCTTTGTGAAGAAGATTGGTGATTCCATTTCACTGAGCCCTTTTTCTGGCATTTTTTTCTTGTAATTTTGTTTGGACCAAATTCCTTTGCTGCTTAATTTTTTTAATGTTACCTATGGAATAATAACTTTGTATAGCAGCACCCTGTAGTACCTAGAAGCTCTACTCTCTGGAGCTGCCGTGCACCTGCAGCAATGGCAGGGGTCTCATTCAAGCCGAACTGGGGCCTGCTGGGAGGAAAAAGTCTGGTTGGGAGGGTTTCCTGCCTTCCAGGCTATATTGCCTGCTTCCACTGCCAGGTTTAGTGGGTTATGTGTATAGGGAGGAGCCTCTGTGCCACACCCTTGTAGCTGCCATGGGCGGGGGTGCTCTCTGGTTGGCCTTGTGCAATGGCAGGGGTGGCAGGAGAGTGGGACCGGCACCTGCTGTGAGGAAGGAGTAGCAGGCTGCCTACTCTGATGAGGGGCCTTGGTGCAGTTGTCAACCAGGGGGTGGAGCGTCTGGAGCTCCTGAGAGTTCTCAACCTGCTGGGCTGAGCATGTCAGGAAGGCTCTGTCTACCTGCCCTTTCTCCTGAGCAGCGAGCTCTGTTGCTCCTTTAGTACCCCTCTCACTGCTAGGAAATATTTTAAACTGCCCACTCTTCTTTTGTCCCAGGGGGGCTTGTATTGCATAGCTGTTCTCCACAAGCAGGTGGAATCTCAGTCTGTCAAAATATCCCACTTGTCTTTGCTTTCCAATCCCACTAATCTCCAGAGCACCATGTAATGGGGGTTTGTGCTCCTGGAGCAGATCTCCAGGGCTGGGCATTCAGCAGTTCTGGGCTTCTACTCCATCCCTGTTCTGTTTCCCTTCTGCCTGTGGGCTGGGGTCGGGGGAGGGCTTGAGTCCTGCCAGATCATGGCTTTGCTACTTTACCCTTTTCTGTGAGGTCTTTTCTTTTTCACCAGATGTAGGCAGTCTGTTCTGCAGCCTTCAGGTCACTTTTTCAGGATTAGTTGTACTTGCTGTATTTTCATGTTTTACGTGATTTTGTGAAGAAGTTTCTGCCTCACTTCTCAGGCCACTATCTTTTCTCTCTCTTTCAGTTTTGATAGGGGATTTCAGTTTGAGTTTATTCTGTGGAAATATCCAGTGTTCTTCTAAAAATGCATTTTTATCTAAAATATTAATATTTTATTTATTCAGGAATCAAGTCTTTTGAACAGAAGCAAATTATTAAGACTAAGTCTATAAATACAACTAATTCAAATGTCAGAGAATTTGGACCTGAGGAATCCAACAGGAAAAATGCAACATCTCTCATTCTTTTTGAAGAGGTAGGCTTACAGAGGTGTACATTCATGGTATCACATGACAAAAATTTATCCTATAGATTACTATATGTGCTAACTATAAAGTATTGTAAAATAGCCAAGAAAGTCAGGAATACTTGTATCTATTTGAAACTAAAGCTAATGAAACTGTCAACTATGGAAGAACTTTTCAGAAAGGTGATTAATGCAGTTTGGTGTTCTTAGTTATTGTTTAATGATTATAGAAACTATTCTGACTCATTCATCTACAAGTGACTGCATTTCTTTTGTTTTAATGTTTGATAATTTTTATATTCTTTTGATAGTGTAAGATGTAACCATTCAGCATGGACTCAATTCATACTGTTCATAAACTCATAAATTTTGTCACTAACAGACATATCTACTACACATATATATGACTGATGTTCAGGAAGTGTAATGTGGCTCAGTGCATTAATACTGTAATAAATGGTTCTTAGGTTGATGTCATTTTTGAAGAAGATGCTGGCTTTTTGAATGCAATCAAAACGTTCATGGCAACAACTAAAAGACCTGTAATTCTTACTACAAGTGGTAGGTAACAATGATTTACAATTACTTTTGGTTAAGTATTTTGGGAAAGCTTATAATTTTAGTTAGAAATATTCTTTAAAATTCATCTATAAATGAAGTCTTTTTTTCTAAAATGAGGAGTCTCCTAAGTTATTTTTTAAACTAAGATTTGATCAAATTTGCTATTGATTTGCAGCCTTGAATAATTATAAAAATAATATATTATCTTGCAAATAGCAATAACTAAAAACAGGTATTCCTTTGAGTCACTTATGTTGCATTAATTATTTATCAAAGTGACAGCAGCCTAGAATGCAGATAGATTTATGGACTAGCCAGTGAAGGGGTTTGGTCAGGAACATAACAGACCCTTGTCTTTGCCTTTTCCTCACACCTGTAATTAGATCATTAACTGGTCAAAATTTTATATGCAACCCAACCTTTTTACAGTTCCTTAACATTGAATTTAGCCATTCCTTAATCTCTTATAACACTTTTATATGGGTTATTGCATATTTTAGCTAAGGTAGTCCCTAATTCTGATAGTTACTATTCAATGTTTAATTTTAAAACTCATACAATTTCTTATTTTTATTACAAATATTGTAATATTGTTTTCTAATGTTTTTCATTGTAGATATTCAGTAGAATATCTTGGCTATGGATTTCCATCAGAAAATGTGTTTATATCAGACTCCACTTACAGATCAATGGTCCATTTGAGTTAGTGATTATACTCTAAAAATATCAATAAGAATCATATTAATCACAAGTTAGATAGCAGTTTAATTAAAAGATCATATTTACTTTATGTCGAGATAGAAATTCAGGCCCTTAATTATTTATAATTTGCATAATACTTTATTTTTATTACTGATGAAAAAAAGAGTATAACTGAGAAAAATAATTTAGCTGGTCTAAATGTTAAAAAAAATTATCCCCATACAGATCCCACATTTAGTTCAATGTTTGACGGCTGCTTTGAAGAAATTAATTTCAGTACGCCTTCGCTGGTAAGTTCTGAATTTTGATGATCATAAATTATGTGTCACAATTATAAGAAAGGTAATTTATGTTTTAAACATGGTTACTAAGAGATATGTTAAAATTTTGAGTTTTAGGTAACCTCTATTATTTTTATTTTCTGCGTTAAAAATATTTTTTCAAAATTCAAATTTTTACTACACTCCAGTGTTCATTAGGGTTTTTTTTCATAATAACAGTGCTTTATTGAGGTGAACTTTACATTTAGTTAAAACAACTTCAGTGCACAACTTTATAAATGTGAATACATGTAAACATCCCTGCAGCCATCACTCAGATAAAAATACAGAACCCTTCTATCACCTCCAAAAGTTCCTTTGGGCCCTTTGTAGTCAGCACTTCACCAGAGGTAACCACTATTCTAATGTATATTAACTGTAATATTAGTTTTGTCTATTCTGAAATTTCAAATAATAGGAAACATTAAAACCTTTTATATATGGTTTCTTTTACTTAACGTTGTTTTCTAGACTTACCCATAACTGGACTTACCCATAGTGTTGTATCAATGGAATTATGGAGTCATATGCATTATGTCATTTAACTATTTATAAGACTCTGCCAAATAGGTCTCGAGACCTCCAGTGCATTAGAATTCTAGCAGTTCTTGTCAGTCTTCTTCAGCCATGGTAGTAGTATCCATCTGTGTGTGTGTATTTGCATTTTTTAATTAGCTTTATTTTAGTATAATTTATATACAGTAAAATATTCCACTGCAAGTGCATGATTCAGTGAATTTTGACAAATGTAGATAAAGAACATTTTCATTATCTCAAAAGATTCCCCTGTGGTCCATTGTATTTTGTCCTGTCTCCTAACCATTGGCCCTTGTAACAACCACTCTATTTTCTGTCAGTATGGATTAGAACATATTATTTATTTATTTTATTTTGGTATCATTAATATATAATCACATGAGCAAATTGTGGTTACTAGATTCCCCCCATTATCAAGTTCCAACCACATACCCCATTACAATCACTGTCCATCAACATAGTAAGATGCTATAGAATCACTACTTGTCTTCTCTGTGCTATACTGCCTTTCCTGTGCACCCCCTATGTTATGTGTGCTAATGGTAATGCCCCTCATTCTTCTCCCTCCTTTCCCACCCACCCTCCCCCAGTCCCTTTCCCTTTAGCAACTAGGTTCTTTGAGTCTGCTGCTGTTTTGTTCCTTCAGTTTTTGCTTTTATTCTTATGCTCCACAGATGAGTGAAATCATTTGATACTTGTCTTTCTCCGCCTGGCTTATTTCACTGAGCATAATACCCTCTAGCTCCATCCATGTTGTTGCAAATAGTAGGATTTCTTTTCTTCTTATGGCTGAATAATATTCCATTGTGTATATGTACCACATCTTCTTTATCCATTCATCTACTGATGGACACTTAGGTTGCTTCCATTTCTTGGCTATTGGAAGTAGTGCTGTGATAAACATAGGGGTGCATCTGTCTTTCTCAAACTGGGCTGCTGCATTCTTGGGGTAAATTCCTAGGAGTGGGATTCCTGGGTCAAATGGTATTTCTATTTTGAGTTTTTTGAGGAACCTCCATACTGCTTTCCACAATGGTTGATCTGTTTTACATTCCCACCAGCAGTGTAGGAGAGTTCCCCTTTCTCTACATCCTTACCAACCTTTGTTGTTCTTAGTCTTTTCTATATTGGCCATCCTAACTGATGTGAAGTGATATCTCATTGTGGTTTTAATTTCATTCCCTCACAATTAGCGATGTGGAGCATCTTTTCATGTGCCTGTTGGTCATCTGAATTTCTTTTTGGACAAGTGTCTGTTCATATCCTCCGCCCACTTTTTAATTGGGTTATTTGCTCTTTGGGTGTTGAGGTGTGTGAGTTCTTTATATATTTTGGATGTTAACCCCTTGTCAGATATGTCATTTACAGATATATTCTCCCATATTGTAGGATGTCTTTTTGTTCTGCTTATGCTGTTCTTTGCTGTACAGAAGCCTTTTAGCATGAGGAAGTCCCATTTGTTCATTTTTTATTTTGTTTCCCTTGCCCAAGGAGATGCATTCAGGAAAAAGTTGCTCATGTTTATATTTAAGAAATTTTTGCCTATGTTTTCTTCTAAGACTTTTATGGTTTAATGATTTAACATTCAGGTCTTTGATCCATTTTGAGTTTACTTTTGTGTATGGGGTTAGACAATAATCCAATTTCATTCTCTTACATAGGACATATTTTTTAATAGTTTAAAAAAATACTTCAGAGATTAAAATATGCATTCTTATCTTTTCATATGTATTTAACTTTAACATTGTACTAATTTACAGAGAATCTAAGGACCTTGCAAAAGTATGTCCATTTACGATCCCTCTTTTATGCTTTAACTCAAATGTTTTTACATTCACATACATTATAAACTTCCCCATACAGTGCCATATGTATTTTTTTGCCTAACCCATCATATATGTTTTAAGGAAAGTAAAAGGATAAAAGTAGACATTTATGCTTAACCCACATACAGTTAATCCTTGAATAACATGGGTTTGAACTGATGGGTCCACTTATACATGGATTTTTTTTCTATAAATATATTGGAAACTTTTTGGAGATTGCAATAATTTGAAAACTAATTTCATTTCTCTAGCTAATTTATGATAGGAATACAGGACATAAACATATAACATACAAAATATCTGTTAATTGATTATGTTGTCAGTAGGCTTTTGGTCAGCAGTAGGCTATTAGTAGTTAAGTTGTGGGGGACTCAAAAGCTATACATTTTATTTATTTATTTATTTGTTTTTAATTTTACTATTACTATATACAATTACATGAGCAACATTATGGTTACTAGACTCCCCCTATTATCAAGTTCCCACCAAATACCCCATTGCAGTCACTGTCCATCAGCATAGTAAGATGTTATAGAATCACTACTTGTCTTCTCTGTGTTATACTGCCTTCCCCGTATCCCCCCACTCAACCCCCACCCCTGCTACATTATGTGTGCTAATTGTAATAGCCCTTTTTCCCCTTATCCCTCCCTTCCCACCCTCTTCCCCTGTCCCTATTCTTTTGGTAACTGTTAGTCCATTCTTGGGTTCCATGAGTCTGCTGCTGTTTTGTTCCTTCACTTTTCTCTTTGTTCTTATACTCCACAGATGAGTGAAATCATTTGATACTTATCTTTCTCTGCCTGGCTCATTTCATTGAGCATAATACCGTCTAGCTCCATCCATGTTGTTGCAAATGGTAGGATTTATTTCTTATGGCTGAATAATATTCCATTGTGTGTATATACCATATCTTCTTTATCCATTCATTTACTGATGGACCCTTAGGTTGCTTCCATTTCTTGGCTATTGTAACTAGTGCTGCAATAAACATAGGGGTGCATATGTCTTTTTCAAACTGGGCTGCTGCATTCTTAGGGTAATTTCCTAGCAGTGTAATTCCTGGGTCAAATGGTATTTCTATTTTGAGTTTTTTGAGGAAACTCCATACTGCTTTCCACAATGGTTGAACTAGTTTACATTCCCACCAGCAGTGCAGGAGGGTTCTCCTTTATCCACGTCCTCGCCAACATTTGTTATTGTTTGTCTTTTGGATGTTGGCCATACTAACTGGTGTGAGGTGATATCTCATTGTGGTTTTAATTTAATTTCTCTGATGACTAGCAATGTGGAGCATCTTTTCATGTGCCTGTTGGCCATCTGAATTTCTTCTTTAGAGAAGTGTCTGTTCAGCTCCTCTGCCCATTTTTTAATTTGCATATTTGCTTTTTGCTTGTTGAGGTGCGTGAGCTCTTTATATAATTTGGATGTCAACCCCTTATCGGATATGTCACTTAAGAATATATTCTCCCATACTGTAGGATGTCTTTTTATCCTACTGATGGTATCCTTTGGTGTACAGAAGCTTTTTAGTTTGATATAGTCCCATTTGATCATTTTTGCCTGTGTTTCCCTTGCCCGGGGAAATATGTTCATGAAGAAGTTGCTCATGTTTATGTCCAAGAGATTTTTGCCTATATTTTTTTCTGAATTTTATGGTTTCATGACTTAATTCAGGTCTTTGATCCATTTTGAGTTTACCTTTGTGTATGGGGTTACACAGTAATCCAGTTTCATTCTCTTACATGTAGCTGTCCAGTTTTGCCAAAACCAGCTGTTGAAGAGGCTGTTATTTTCCTATTGTATATCCATAGCTCCTTACCGTATATTAATTGACTGTATATGTTTGGGTTAATGTCTGGACTCTCTATTCTGTTCCACTGGTCTGTGGGTCTTTTCTTGTGCCAGGACCAAATTGTCTTGATTACTATTGCTTTGTAGTAGAGCTTGAAGTCAGGGAGTGTAATTCCCCCTGCTTTATTCTTCCTTCTCAGGATTGCTTTGGCTATTTGGGGTCTTTTGTGGTTCCATATGAATTTTAGAAGTATTTTCTCTAGTTCATTGAAGAATGCTGTAGGTATTCCTAGGTATTTTATTCTTTTTGATGCGATTGTGAATGGGATTGTTCTCCTGATTTCTCTTTCTGCTAGTTCATTATTGTGTATAGGAATGCAACATATTTATCTGTATTAATTTTGTATCCCACAACTTTGCTGAATTCAGATATTAGATCTAGTAGTTTTGAAGTGGATTCTTTAGGTTTTTTTTATGTACAATATCATGTATCTGCAAACAGGAACAGTTTGACTTCTTCCTTGTCAATATGGATGCCTTTTATTTCTTTGGTTTGTCTGATTGCCGTGGCTAGGACCTCCAGAACTCTGTTGAATAAAAGTGGGGAGAGTGGACATCCTTGTCTTGTTCCCAATCTTAAAGGAAAAGCTTTCAGCTTCTCACTGTTAAGTATAATGTTGGCTGTGGGTTTGTCATATATAGCCTTTATTATGTTGAGGTACTTGTCCTCTATACCCATTTTGTTGAGAGTTTTTATCGTGAATGGGTGTTGAATTTTGTCAAATGCTTTTTCAGCATCTGTGGAGATGATCATGTGGTTTTTGTTCTTCTTTTTGTTGATGTGGTGGATGATGTTGATGGATATTCGAATGTTGTACCATCCTTGCATCCTTAGGATGAATCCCACTTGATCATGATGGATGATCTTTTTGATGTATTTTTGAATTCTGTTTGATAATATTTTGTTGAGTATTTTTGCATCTATGTTCATCAATGATATTCGTCTCTATTTTTCTTTTTTTGTGGTGTCTTTGCCTGGTTTTGGTATTAAGGTGATATTGGCCTCATAGAATGAGTTTGGGAGTATTCCCTCCTCTTCTACTTTTTGGAAAACTTTAAGGAGAATGGGTATTACGTCTTCAGTAAATGTTTAATAAAATTCAGCAGTGAAACCATCTAGCCAGGAATTTTGTTCTTAGGTAGTTTTTTGATTACCAATTCAATTTCTTTGCTGGTAATTGGTCTATTCAGATTTTCTGTTTATTTCTGGGTCTGTCTTGGAAGGTTGAGTTTTCTAGAAAGTTGTCCATTTCTTCTAGGTTATCCAGTTTGTTATCATATAATTTTTCACAGTAGTCTCTCATAATTCTTTGTATTTCTGTGGTGTTCGTAGTGATTTTTCCATTCTCATTTCTGATTCTGTTTATTTGTAGACTCTCTTTTTTTCTTGATAAGTCTGTCCAGGGGTTCATCTATTTTATTTATTTTCTCAAAGAACCAGCTCCTGCTTTCATTGATTCTTTCTATTGTTTTTTTCTTCTCAATTATATTTATTTCTGCTTTAATCTTTATTATGTCCCTCCTTCTACTGACATTGGGCCTCATTTGTTCTTCCTTTTCTAGTTTCATTAATTTTGAGTTTAGACTGTTCATTTGGGATTGTTTTTCTTTCCTGAGGTAGGCCTGTATTGCAATATATTTCCCTCTTAGCATGGCCTTTGCTGCATCCCACAGATTTTGTGGTGTTGAATTATTGTTGTCATTTGTCTCCATATATTGCTTTACCTCTGTTTTTATTTGGTCATTGATCCATTTATTATTTAGGAGCATGTTATTAAGCCTACATATGTTTGTGGACTTTTTTGTTTTCTTTGTGCAATTTATTTCTAGTTTCATACCTTTGTGATCTGAGAAGTGGTTGGTACAATTTCAATCATTTTTAATTTAATGAGGTTCTTTTTGTGGCCTAGTTTATGATCAATTCTTGAAAATGTTCCATGTGCACTTGAGAAGAATGTGTATCCTGTTGCTTTTGGATGGAGTGTTCTGTAGATATCCATTAGGTCCATCTGTTCTAAAATGTTGTTCAGTGCCTCTGTCTCTTTACTTATTTTCTGTCTGGTTGATCTGTCCTTTGGAGTGAATGGTGTGTTGAAGTCTCCTAAAATGAATGCATTGCATTCTATTTCCCCCTTTAATTCTGTTAGTGTTTGTTTCACATATGTAGGTGATCTGTTTTGGGTGCATAGATATTTATAATAGTTATATCCTCTTGTTTGACTGACCCTTTTATCATTATGTAATGTCCTTCTTTGTCTCTTGATTTTGTTTTGAAGTCCCTTTTGTCTGATAAAAGTACTGCAACTCCTGCTTTTTTCTCCCTATTAGTTGCATGAAATATCTTTTTCCATCCCTTTACTTTCAGTCTGTGTATGTCTTTGGGTTTGAAGTGAGTCTCTTGTAGGCAGCATATAGATGGGTCTTGTTTTTTTTTATCCATTCAGTAACCCTATGTCTTTTGGTTGGTGTATTCAGGCCATTTACATTTAGGGTGATTATCAATAGGTATGTACTTACTGCCATTGCAGACTTTAGGTTCGTGGTTACCAAAGGTTTAAGGGTAATTCCCTTACTATCTAACAGTCTAATTTAACTTACTTCATATGCTATTACAAACACAACCTAAACGTTCTTTTTTTTTTCCTACTTTTTCTTCCTCCTCCATTCTTTGTGTGTTATGAATCATATTCTGTACTCTCTGTCCGTTCCTTGGTGACATCTGTTTAGTCTTAAGAATACTTCCATCTATTGGAGTCCCTCCAAAATACACTGTAGAGGTGGTTTGGGGAGGTAAATTCTCTCAGCTTTTGCTTATCTGAAAATTGTTTAATCCCTCCTTCAAATTTAAATGATAACCTTCCCAGGTAGAGTATTCTTGGTACAAGGCCCTTCTGCTTCATTGCATTAAATATATCATGCCACTCCCTTCTGGCCTGTAGGTTTCTGTTTTGAAGTCTGATGATAGCCTGATGGGTTTTCCTTTTTATGTGATCTTTTTTCTCTCTCTAGCTGCTTTTAAAAGTCTGTCTTTATCCTTGATCTTTGCCATTTTAATTACTGTATGTCTTGATGTTGTCTTCCTTGGGTCCCTTGTGTTGGGAGATCTGTGCACCTCCATGGCTTGAGAGACTATCTCCTTCCCCAGATAGGGGAAGTTTTCAGCAATTACCTCCTCAATGACACTTTCTATCCCTTTTTCTCTCTCTTCTTCTTGTGGAACCCATATAATGCAAATATTGTTCCATTTGGTTTGGTCACACAGTTCTCTCAATATTTTTTCATTCTTAGAGATTCTTTTTTCTCTCTGTGACTCACCTTCTTTGTATTCCTCTTCTCTAATTTCTATTCCATTTAACGTGTCTTCTACTACATCTAATGTGCTTTTAAATCCCTCCCTTGTATGTTTCATTTTAGATATGGAATTTCTTAATGATTGAATCTCCAACTTAAATTCATTCCTGAGTTCTTGAATATTTTTATGTACCTCCATAAGCATGTTTATAATTTTTATTTTGAACTCTCTTTCAGGAAGATAGGTGAGTTCGGTTTCATTTGGCCCTCTTTCTGGGATTTGTGAGATTTGGGTCTGAACCATGTTCTTTTGACGTTTCATATTTCTGTCTGTGTGCCCACTAGTGCTTAGAAGCTCCAGTCTCTGGAGCTGCCTGGCCCCTAGAGTGAGGTTGGAGGTCCTAGGGGAGCAGAGTTGGTGCCTGGGGTGAGGAAAGAAAGGTCCATTGCCTGATTCCCGTCTGCAGTGCCTGTCTCCAGTCTCAGAGCCAGTGTGTCAAGCACACAGCTGTAAGTCTCGCTTCTTTGCATTTCCAGCTGTGGTAGACGGGGCCTCCCTCAGGCTGGCCTGAGACCAGCACAGTGACTGCCAGTTTGCAAACCGGTGCCAACAGGGTAGAAGGAAGATGCAGCAGGCTGTGTGTCACAGTGGGGGGCCTCGGATCTGGGTAGGCAGCCAGGGGGATGGAGCACCTGAAGCTCCTTAAAGTTCCCAACCAGTTGGGCAGAGTGGGCCCAGACAACCTTAACCTTGTCCAGCTCTCCCTTTTCCCATGCAGCAGGCTCTGCCCAAACCCTGCTCCTTTAGCAGCCCTCTCGCTGCTAGGAAGCCTCTCAGTCCGCCTGCTTTTCCTCTGACACAGAGCTGCCAGATGTGGATCCCCTCCTCCACAAACAGCCAGAATGTCAATTTCTCAAGCACTCCTCCTGTTGGAGCTCCCCAACATCAGAGCACCACACAGTGTAGGTTTCTGCCCACAAAGCAGATCTCCAGGGCTAGGTGTTCTGCAATCCCAGGCTTCTACCCCCTTCCCCGCTCTGTTTGGGTGAGCTGGGGTGGGGGAAGGGCTTGGGTCCTGCCAGATTAAGGCTTTCCTACGTTACCCTGTTTCATGAGGTCTGCTCTGTTCGCGAGGTGTGTATGCAGCCTAGTTCAGCCTTCTTTCTTGTTGCTGTTTTAAGGTTAGTTGTATTAATTAACTATATTTTTGTGCTGTTTATGGTTTTTGGAGGAGATCTCCATCACACCTCTCATGCCGCCATCTTGAATTGTATACATTTATTTTTGACTGTGTGGGGAGTTGGTGTCCATCACACCTCTCATGCCGCCATCTTGAATTGTATACATTTATTTTTGACTGTGTGGGGAGTTGGTGTCCCTACCGCTTGCGTTGTTCAAGGGCCAACTGTACTTATAATTCCAGAAGTGCTTCATTCCGTCCTTAAGATCCGAGTTTTAGTTTGGCTTTGTTTCTCTTCAGCCTGAAATATTCATTAACAGTTCTCATAGAGCAGGTCTAGTGGCAATGGATTACATTAGATTTCATTTACCTGAAAATGTCTTTGTTTTTACTTCATTCTCAAAGGATATTTTCCTTTGATGTAGAAATCTGTGTTCTCTGTTTTCCATTAGTACTTTAAAGATAGTACTCCATCTTTTGGTCACCATTGATTCAGATTATAAGTCAGAATTCTCTTCTTTCATTCTTTTCGCTTCCTATGTAATACGGCATTTTTTTTCTGGTTGCCTTTAAGATGCTTCGACTTTCAGGTTTTAGCTGTTTGCCCTTGATGTGCCCAGGTGGTAGGTTTCTTCGTTTTTATCCTCCTGTTGTTCTTGGATATCTATGGTCCGTAAATATGTGTCATTCTTCTAACTATGGAAATTTTTAGACTTATTTTTTTCAGATCTATTTTATGCCCATTTTCTCTGTTTTTCCCTCCCGGATATTTAGTTACAAGTATGTTAGATATTTTGCGCTGTCACACATGCACTGAGGTGTGCTGTTCTCACACCCCCAGATTTTTTTCTTTTTGTACTTTGATCATTTATATTGATTTATCTTCAAGTTTACTGACAACTTTTTTCCTACCACCTGTGTTCTTCCATGAGGCGCATCCAATTAAATTTTTATTTTATTGTTTTATAGTTCTGTTTACTACTTATCACTTATGTTTTTATGCTGAAATTTCTTATTCATTATGAGCATGTCTTCCTTAAGCATAGTTTTACTAGCTTTTATAAAACCCTTTGTCTGCTAATTCCAACATGTTCATCAACTTGTGGTCAGTCTCTGTTGATTGTCTTGTCTCAGAGGTATTGGTTACTCTCTTATTCCTTTGCATTTCTAGGAATTTTAGATTTTTATCCTGTACTTTGTGAATGTTATGTTTCAGACACTCTGGAATCTGTTATGTTCCCCCTTTCGTTTTAGCTGAGCTGCCTTGAGAGGCTAAATATGTACACTCAAGCATCAGTCAGTAATGCGCATTCTTTGTAGCTAGAATTTCTGTATCTCTAAGTTCATGGACCTCCCCTCTCACTTTACAGGAGCTACAGGCATCCTAAACTTTGTCCTCTGGTTAAAGCTGTGGGTTTCTGTCTGAATTCTAGCCACCACTGCTGCATCCAACCGTCAGTCAAAAATCAGTTTCTGAGTTGGGGGTAGGGGATTCACCCAGGACCATTTCCTTTGTCCAAGTGTTGATTTACTTTCATTCTTCTTTGCCCTTAGTTATTCTCTTGTGCCTTTAGGCAGATGGTTTTTTATATTTATTTGTAGTTGATAATAGAGTTTAGAATTATTATTGCTGGCAGAGTTTGTCTTATAGTAGGTACTTCTTCATTACTAAAAGCAGAATTCCCAGTTTGTGGGAAGCAGAAGTCCCAGAAGTGTGCATGAGTGATATGTATATGTATAGGATATGTATATATACACATATATGTAAAATAAAGTCAAAGGTTTCATAGGGAAATTTTTTTAATGATCTTTTTCACTATAAAGGAAAAATGCTAGGGTCTTATAATATCTATTAAATGTAAACACAGTTTGTTTTAGCTTTTCAAGGTAAAAGACTTTCCATAAACTACAATGAAAGGATAATTGTACATTTTTTCTTGCTTAACAAAAAATATTTTAAGCATATTAATGGAAATTTAAGTAAAATGAAAAAATTTACTTGGTCCATTGACCCTCCCCCCCAATCATTTTTTTCCTCTTCCATTTCTTGTTTACATACATTTATGCTGTTATGCATGCATTGATACAGTTTTCTAACTCTAGTTTTTAAAAGTGATATATGTATTTTTCAGTATTCTAGTATTCATATCTGTAACGTTAATGGCTGTAAAATATTCTGTCAAGTTGTACTGTTACTTAGTTCTAAGATTTTCTCAAAGTTTAATAAAGTTGCCTCCTGGGTTCAGTTTGGAGAATCTCCCATAAAGTTTCCTTGCTGTCTCAGACTATATACAGTTAATAAAAGAAGTGTATGTCAATAATTTTAACTTGATAAGCATATTCCTTTATATTTTTTATATCAGTTTCATTCTTAAAGAGCTGTGTTAAGATACTGTTTCAGAAAAATTTGTCTCACTTTTAGATATGTATTATTGATGTGTTTCTGTTAACTCTGCAATTGACCATGTTTCTTTCCTTTCTCTCTGTATCTGTCTGTCTCAGATAAATGTTGCCAGCTACCTACAGATGATCTGCTTGACTGAAAATTTTAGAACGGATGTAAAAGACTTTGTAACATTGTTATATGCAACTACTTGTGATATCAGAAAAAGTATCCTTTATTTACAATTCTGGATTAGAAGTGGAGGTGGATTTTTAAAGGAAAGGCCATTAACCCTTTGTCGTAAGTTTATCTGTCATAAAAGAAATGTCTATAATGGGATGCTATGTTAAAATATATTCTAAAATAAAGTATTTGTAAGATTGTAAAAGTTTTGAACATCCAGGTATCATGTTGATCTTAAAAATTAACAACTCAAATATGTTGATGAAAAGTTTTGTAAATATTTAACGTGGGTAAATAGAATTAAACTGAACCTGGAACAAATTGTTGCTTAAGTTTATAACAATATAGTTTTCTAATAAACAAAAAGAATTATATTATTTAGCAACTTTCTTTTTTCCTTTATTAAAAAACATTGGTGATTTTTCCATATATATTTTTATAGGAGTGTATTGTAAATTCCCTTTCAGCTTCGTCAGTAGTCTATAATTCTATTTTTCCTAAGAATTTTATTTCATAAATGCTTTATTTCTTACTGATCTTCAGTCATCATTACCCAATTCAAATCACAGACATTTATTGAGGTCTTTCTCTGTGCCAAGTCCTGTGTTTACATGAATAAGACACAGTTCCTTTCCTGAAGAAGTTCATAGTTTGTGGTTTCCATGCTCCATAGTTACAGTTCTGTAGTTACAAATCCTGCTCTGGGAAATACCCAAATATTTAAATAAAGCCAAGGTGAAGTTCTGTAATATTAATCACCTATTGGTTTTTTCTTTGATTAGTTCAAAATTTGAATATTTTTCAAAGTAGACAAACATATATAATTAATTCAGTGTAACTTGGTAGCATTAACTGTACCTTAGAAGTGAATATGATAAGCTGTAGATAATATCCTGTTATAAAAAATTAGTAATAAGTATTGCCATACTACTGGATGTAAAATGCTATACCAAGAACTTTCAAAGGCAAAAAGTAAGTGTAACATTATTTCTTTTCTTGAAGATCTTACAGCATTTCATTCTTGTCTTTTTTGAAAAATGCAGATACACACTCATTGGAAATTCAAACAGTGCAGTATATAAAGTAAAAAGTAAAAGATGTTCCCCATTTATTAAAGGTAGCCACTGTTAGATCTTTATCTATGCATATAAAAATATTGTTACCTACTTATTTAATCTATACTCTAACATACTATATATATTGTTAAACAATTTGCTTTTTAAAAACTTGATGGCTTGTTAGTATGTATAGTTTTGTCCCTCTTTTTCTTAGCTGTGTGCTATTCCATAATATAGAACGGAAATGACATGATTTAATCAATCATTACCTATCAGAGGACATTTAAGTTATCCTCAGTTTGTCATTAATGTATGCAATGAGTATCTTAATACATATATTTTGATCACATTTATGAATACGTCTGTCATAGAGAATTCTATAAGTATGGTTGTTGGGCCCACAGCTATTTACGTTTTACATTTTGATAGGTATTGCCAAGTTAATCATACAGATTTATGCTCCCACAAATAGTTTATGATGGCTCGTTTATATATACCTCTGACAAAACTAAGTTATTAGTTCTTATTTTGCCAGCTTAAGAGGTGAAAAACAAATGGATTTTAATTTGCATTTCATGATCACTAGGGAAATTGTGTATTTTTTTGTGTTTATTAGATGCTTATATTTCTTTGACTTTCCTGTTCACAATCCATGCACTTTTTTTATTAGATAGTCTCATAAACCCACCACCAGAATCCCACTTAGCTAGTGTATGCTAGAGATAATGGTAGTATGGTATTTTATAAATTAAATACATTTTTGGAGAAGAACAAAAGGAGGTGTAGGTCCTAGAGATACCAAAGGGTCTTAGATTTTACATTGTTTGCTACAATTTGTTTAAAATATGGATAGCTAAGATTTTCTTCTATTAATTTTGTAGGAGGAAGTGGCAGAAATATACAACTTGTTTCCTCTGAAGAGGGCCCTGATTCCAAAAATAAGCCTAAAAATACTAAAACGAATCTGATAGACCTTCCCAAATGTGATACTGGCTGTGTTGAGACCTTGTTTGGCCTTAAGAACATTTTTTCTCCCTCTGAAGACTTATTTTCATTTTTAAAGGTATTTTCAATGTCCGGTTTAAATTTATGTTCATTTTCATCTTCCCAACTCTCCTGTCTTTTGGATGTTAATGTCAACTTAAATTTGCCTATAATTTTTATAGGCTTCTGGTTTCTGATTTTAACACACATTGCCACACTGCCAAATCGTGTATAGGCATTGCTTTAAATGCACATCACAGGATTTAGAATAGAACTTAGAAATGTTTTAGAATAAAAAGACAATTTCAGAAAAGTAGTTTTTAAACAAATGAGCTTGTTTTGAATTGGGGCACATGCTAAATATTAGACAATTCTCTTAATTTTATTTTTAATTGATATATAGACATATATTAAGTTCCAAGTGTACAACACAGTGATTTGACAATTATATACATTATGAATTGCCATAAATATCTGTCACCATATAAAGTTATTACAATGTTGACTATATTCCCTATGCTGTACTTTCATCCCCATGACTTATTTTATAACTGAAAGTCTGTACCTCTTAATCCTCTTCACCTATAAGAATTCAGTTCTTCAAATTGACAGTCTACATTTATTTTTTAGATTCTTCGTACTATTTTGATGTATTATGGGGGTGTAGGTTAATAAAATTATGAAGGGTAGTGATCCATTTCTTTCAAGATAGAGTAAGGATGACAGTATATTCATATGAGTGGAAAAATGGTCAGACTATGTATGTACTATTATAACATTTCGTTACTCAAAATTATTTTTCAGCACAAAATCAGAACAAAGGAAGAATGGCATAAACTCATCCAGCTCCTTACAGAATTCCAAATGCGGAATGTAGATTTCTTATACAGTAACCTTGAGTTCATTCTACCATTACCTATTAATATAATTCCAGAAACAGAAAACTTTTGTGGTTCATCAGTAAATGTGGACACCAGGGCAGCTACAAAAAATGTGAAGTGTCTTGTTAAGAAACATTCAGAAGCAGAGAAGACATTGAAAAAGTCACAAAAAAAGAAACATAAGAGAAAGATGGTAATTCTGGATGACAGTGACTTATTTGACACTGCAGTAGACTTTTTGGATGATTTTATTAGCCTTTCCCCTGCATCTTGTTCCTTAAATTCAGAAGAAAGCAAAACCAGAGATAAAGAAAAAGAAAGCAATCCAGAGTCAAAGAAACCAAACGAATGTTTAGCGTCTAACATTGAATCTATTCCTCGTCCTACTGAAACACCAGCAGAAAAAAAATGTTCTGCCCTTGTTTCTCACTGTTTAAATTCTCTCACCGAGTTCATGGATAACATGTCCTTCTTAGATGCTCTTTTAACGGATGTAAGGGAACAAAAGGAATTTGGTAAAAATGACTTTAATTGGACAAATGGAAAGGTTAAAAGTGGACTTTGTGATGAGTTTAGTCTTGAGAGTAGTGATGGATGGACTTCTCAAAGCTCTGGAGAATTAAAGGCAGCTGTAGAAGCTCTCAGCTTTATTAAATGTTCAGCTACTATTTCAAAAGCATTGGAAACCTTGAATTCTTGCAAGAAATTAGGAAGAGACCCAACAAAAGAACTCACTTTCTGTGTTTCACAAAAGCGCAACAATGCGTACTTTAGTCAATCAGCGGCTAATACAGAGTAAGTTGTTACTTCCTTGTACTTTTCATTTTTCAATATAAATGGTAAAGGGAAAGTATTAGTTTTTTCTTACTAATTTTGAAGTACTGAACTTTACTGATCATGGTAAGCCTTAATATTAATGTATCATCTAATGAGACAGTTCAGGAGACCAGCCTGATTTCTGGGAAGAGAAAGAATGTGAGAGTCAGGGGCTAGATTCGGGGGATTGTTGAATGACAGGAAAAGGAGATTGGGTTTGCTGTGACCGATAGCAGGTAGCCATTAAAGAGTTTTCAGTATAGGAGTGGTTGATGTGTTGAAAATGATACAGGAAGTTAAGCTGGAATCTAGCTAATCTAGTCTACACCAGAAGATGGGAGAAACAGATGAGAAGCTGGTTGTATTTGGGGATTGTTGCATTTTTACTGGGCATTAAAAGTAAAAAGTAATGCATTACTTTTAATTTACAGCAGTTCATGGAAGAGGGTAGCAGTCATTAAAAGTGTATTTTCTAGCCGATCACTTCTGAACCTGAGTAATAGGCAAGCTAGTATAATTGAATACTTGCCAACTCTTCGAAATATTTGTAGGACTGAGAAGCTAAAGGAACAAGGAAAAAGTAAAAGAAGGTAAAGCCTCTATAAAAGTGACATTTCAGATAGCTATTTCAAGATTAAGAAATATTCTTATATAATGGAAATATTAATATTAAACTATTTTTCTTTGTAATTTTGACAGATTCTTGCACTATCTTGAAGGAATTCATCTTAATATTTCAAAAGAGACTGTGAACACTTTGGCATCTGGCTTCCCTTAATATTCCACATTAACCATGCCTTTTATGGATTATTATGTGGTCCTTAACCTACATTTTTTATTGATTTTCATGGAAGTGTTTATTTTTCTTCATGTATATTTAAAAGACTATTTGTATAGTGTGAAAATATTTAAACTGAAAGAATTTGGGTTATAAATTGTATTTATGATTGTGGTAGTATTTTTTTCTGAATTTTTGTATTACCTGATTTATTCCTGTTTTGGAGTGTTTTTGTATGTAAATGCACTGTTTGTGAAAGGGAGAGTTCCTAAGATATTTCTAAGGATGTTTCAGTGCTAAACTAATCCAAAATTTTTCCCTTTCCTGCTACTCTTAATCCATCTCTTTCCAACCAAGTATTAGTACTCTGTCAAGTTGTTAATACAAATCATCTAGGGGATAATATTTTTAAAGTAAGTTTTCACAATCCAAAATATAAAATTGCATATATAATATGTAAGAAAATTATCTAAGGAAGAAATTATGCTACACTTTTCTTAAAGTAAGATCTTCCTGATAAATTTATTTTTAGTGTACTCCTCTAGTGTATTTTACCATTGAATCATTGAATGTTGACAGAGTGAAATCAGGATTAAGAATTGTAGTTTTCATGAATCTTTTTTAGCAACCGTACATATGTGATATCTTGTGTATTTTGCCAATTCAAACGATTTGCCATGTTTATTTTTCTTGTATTTTTATATGTGATGTTTTATTTCATAAAGATATTCATGATGTTAATATCTGGACAAACTGCTATTCATTAAAAATGTAACAGAAAGATTCTACTAGAGGGTGTCTACATATTAACCCCTTCCACTTAAGGTTATGTTTTTGGAGAAAGTACATGTTTTTAATTACAAGATTTTAAAATACCACATTTCACTTAAAATCATTTTTATACTCAGGTGTATCTGGAAGTAATTTCCTGTTTCAAGTGTTTATATTATATATTAGCTTACATTCATTAAATTATCTGAATTGTATTTTCACCTCAAAAATAAGGATCCTAATTTTGTACAGTCGAAGAATATAGCTGTATACCTGTTTATAAATGTATATA
Source organism: Phataginus tricuspis (assembly GCA_029783875.1). NCBI lineage: Eukaryota > Metazoa > Chordata > Mammalia > Pholidota > Manidae > Phataginus > Phataginus tricuspis. Next base: position 2,144,830 of record JAQQAC010006923.1, on the reverse strand, counting down.
TGAAGATATATGTTTTTACCTCTTATTTGTTCAACCTACCTTTTATTGTTTTTTAATGTTTTTATTGAAATATAGTTGTTATACAATATTATATTGGTTTCATATGTCCAGAATAGTGATTCAACAATTACATACATTACTAAATGCTCACCACTGTAGTATAGTTACTGTCACGAATAATATTACAATATTATGGGCTATATTCCTTATGCTGTGCTTCCATCCCTGTGACTGATTCATTTTATAATTTGAAGTTTGTACTTCTGCCTTTTCTTGTATTTATAGTATGTTGATTTAATTAAAGGTTGAGTCTTAAAGGTGATACAATATTTAAATAGGAGTCCCAGATGTAACCATCTGGGTAAATATGGATATTGTATAGGTTTGGATATAGGTTATATCTTACAGGTTTTGTCCCTATATAAAAAAGAGTAAGATCTGAAGTCTTCTTTTCTTTTTTTTAAGTATACAGATTTGTTTTTTCTATTGAATACAAGAGTTCACTACCTGTAGAGCACTTACCTGTTAATTTGGTCTTTTATTAGTAGAGAATTCTAATAATACTCATTAATTGAAGAATCAGAGTAAAATAACTCCAAAAAAGGAATTATATTTAAATGATCAAAAATCAGGAAATAAGGGGATATTTTCCTCCCTAATGGGGAAATGTTTAAATCTCTTAGGTTTAGTTTTAGCATGATTTGGAGAAAAAAATTTTTCTCAATTCATTTTCTTTTAATTGAAGTATAATTGACATATAACCTTATGTTAGTTTCAGGTGGACAACATAATGATTGGACATTTGTACCCATTGCAAAATAATCACCACAATAAGTTAAGTTACCATCTGTCACCATACAGAGTCACAAATTTTTTTTCCTAAGGATGAGAACTTCAAGACACTTTCTTAGCAGCTTTCAAGTTTGCAATACAATATTATTGACGGTAGTCACCATGCTGTACATTACATCCCCATGACTTTTTATTTCCTAACGGGAAGTTTGTACCTCTTAATCCCTTTCACCCATTTTGCTCATCCCCCCACCCTTCACATCCCTCTCCTTTGGCAGCCATCAATCTGTTCTCTGTATCTGTGAGTTTTGTTTTATAGATTCCACATATAAGTGAAATCATACAGTATTTGTCCTTAATATGTCTTAATTCACTTAGCATAATACTCTCAAAGTCCATCCATGTTTTGCAAATGGCAAGATTTCATTCTTTTTTATGCCTGAGTGGTATTCCATTGTGTGTGTATATGTGTGCGTATCATGTCTTCTTTGTTCATCCATCAATGGACACTCATTGTTTCCATATCCTGGTTATTGTAAATATTGCAATGAACATAGCTGTGCACATACCTCTTTTAAATTTTTTTGGATAATTACCTGAAGTGGAATAGATAGATCATATGGTAGTTCTATTTTTAATTTGAGAAACCTCCATACTGTTTTCCATAGTAGCTGCACCAAGTTACATTCCCACCAACACTGAACCAAGGGTTCCCTTTTCTCTACATTTTCCCTAACACTTACTATTTCTTGTTCTTTTGCTGACAGCCATTCTGACAGGTATGAGGTGATCTCATTGTGGGTTTGATTTACATTTCCCTGATGGTTAATTATGTTGAACATCTTTTCATGTGGCTGTTGGCCATCTGCATGTCCTCTTTGGAAAAATGTTCAGATCCTCTGCCCATTTTTTAATTGGACTATTTGCTTTTTTTTTTTTTTTTTTTTTTTGCTATTGAGCTGTATGAGCTCTTTATATATTTTGGGTATTAATCCCATATCAGATTATATGATTTGCAAATATCTTCTCCCAATCAGTAGGTTGCTTTTTTTTTTTTTATGGTTTCCTTTATGGAGCAGAAATTTTTTAGTTTGATGCAGTTACATTTGTTTATTTTTGCTTTGGTTTTGGTGTTAGATCCTCAAAAATACACCAAGAATGATGTGAAGAAGTTTACTACCGGTATTTTTTTCTAGGAGTTTTATGGTCTCTGCTCTTACATTCATGTCTTTAGTCCATTTTGAGGTAATCTTTGTGTATGGTATGACATAGTGGTCCAGTTACATTCTTTTTCATGCGTTAGTCCAGTTTCCCCAACACGATTTATTGAAGAGACCGTCCTTTCCACGTTGTATATCTTGCCTCCTTTGTCATAAATTAATTGACCATATATGCTTGGATTTATTTCTGGGCTCTCTGTTCTGTGCCATTGACCTATCTGTCTGTTTTTATGCCGATGCCATACTGTTTTGATTACTATAGCTTTGTAATATAGTTTGAAATCAGAGATCATGATGCCTCCAGCTTTGTTTCTCAAGATTGTTTTGGCTATTTGGGATCTTTTGTGGTTCTGTACAAATTTTAGGATCGTTTTCCTATTCTATTTCTGTGAAAAATGCCATTGGAATTTTGATAAGGATTGCATTCCATCTTGTATGTATTTAGTATTGCTCTGGGTAGTATGGACATTTTTTAAAAAATTCCATTCTATGAGCATGGACTGTCTTTCCATTTATATCTTTAGTTTCTTTCACCAGTGTCTTACAGTTTTCTGTGTACAGGTCTTTCACCTCCTTTGTTAAATTTATACCTAGATATTTTATTATTTTGATGCAATTGTAAATGGGATCCTTTTCTTAATTTCTCTTTTTGATAGCTTGTTACTGTATAAAAATACACTAGGTTGTGGAGTATAAGAACAAAGAAAAAAAAAATGAAGGAACAAAACAGCAGCAGACTCACAGAACCCAAGAACGGACTAATAGTTACCAAAGGGAAAGGGACTGGGGAGATGGGTGGGAAGGGAGGGATAAGAGGGTAAAAGGGGCATTACGATTGGCAGGCATAGGGTGGGGGGGCACGGGGGGGACTGTACAGCTCAGAGAAGACAAGTAGTGATTCTCATCTCACTACACTGATGGACAGTGACTGTAATAGGGTTGGTGGGGGCGACCTGATGAAGGGGGTAGTTTAATCATCACAATATTGCTCATGTAATTGTAGGTTAATGATACTAAAATAAAATAAATTGTAAAAAAAAAAAAAAACACACAAGTCTGTGTATCCATTCCCAGACAGAGGCTGCGAGGCTGTGATGAGGAAAGGGAAATACTACATTTGCAGATCCCTGGACAATAGTCCCTTTTAATTTTAGAAATCATACTTGCTTGCTTTTAAGCCATTTAAAAAAAAATAAAGAAAAATGTGCTTATCCGTAATCTACATAATGCTATAGAAATTCAATGTCTTCCTTGAAGGAAACAATAAAAGGGATCAAGACATTTCAAAAAAAAAATACACTAGGTTGTTATATATTGATTTTGTCCCATGCAACTTTACTGAATGTATCAGTTTTAACAGTTTTTTCATGGAATCTTTAGGATTTTCTGTATGTAAAGTCATGTCCACAAATCCTGATGGTTTTACTTCTTTCCAGTTTAGATGCCTTTTGTTTCTTTTTTTGGCCTAATTGCTCTGGCTAGGCCCTCCAATACTGTGTTGAATAAAATTGATAGAGTGGTCATCCTTATCTTGTTCTTGATTGCAAGAGAAAAGCTTTCAGCTTTTCACTGTTGAGAGTGATGTTAGCTATGGGCTTCTCATATATGACCTTTATTTTGTTGAGGTACATTCCATTTATACCCATTTTATTGAGAATTTTTATCATAAATAGGTGTTGAGCTTTGTCAAATCCTTTTTCTCCATCTATTGAGATGATGTTTTTTAGCCTTCATTTTGTTAATGTGGCAAATCTCAATGATTGATTTGGTATGTTGAACCATCCTTGCATCCCTTTAATAAATCCCATTTGATCATGGTATGATTCTTTTAATGTGTTGAATTTTGGTTTGCTAATATTTTTAAGGATTTTTGCATCTATGTTAGTTAAGAATATTGGCCTGCAATTTTCTTTTTGTCTGTGTGATGGTGTTCTCTGGTTTTGGTGTCAGGATAATGTTGGCCTCAAAAATGAGTTTGGAAGCATTCCCTCTTTAATTTTTTAGAAACATTTGAGAAGGATAACTGTTAAGTCTTTTTTGAATGTTTGGTAGACTTCACCGGTGAATCTCTGTTCTTGGACTTTTGTTTGTTGGGAGGTTTTTCATTATTGATTTAACCTCCTTATTAGTTATGAGTTAATTCAGATTTTGTTTCTTCATGATTCAGTCGTGGAAGATTGTGTGTTTTGAAATTGTTCGATTTGTTGTTGCATAATTAATTGTTCATAGTAGTCTCTTAAAATCCCTTGTATTTCTTTGGTATCAATTATAATTTCTCCTCTTCTATTTCTGATTTTATTTATTAGAGCCCTCTTTTTTTCTCTTAGTCTCGCTAAAGGTTTGTCATTTTTATTTTTTTCAAAGAACCAGCTCTTAATTTCATTGATATTTTCTCTTGTCCTTTAGTCTCTTTCAACTATTTCCACTTTGGCTTTTATTTCTGTCCTTCCACTAACTCTGGACATCACTTGTTCTGTGTCCTTTAGGTGTAAAATTAGATTTTTCTTGTTTCTTAAGGTAGGCCTGTACTGCCATAAATGTTCTTAGAACTGCTTTTGCTTCATCCCATAGATTTTGGTATATTGTATTTACATTTTCATTTGTCTCAAGGTGTTTGTTGATTTCTTAATTGACCCATTGGTTGTTCAGTAGCATGTTTATTCTCCACATACTTGTGGGTTTTCCCACATAATGATAAAGGGGTCAATCCAACAAGAGGATATAACCATTATAAATATATATGCACCCAACACAGGAGCACTGGCATATTTGAAACAAATACTAACAGAATTAAAGGAGGAAATAGACAGCAATGCATTCATTTTAGGTGACTTCAACACAACACTCACTCCAAAGGACAGATCAACCAGACAGAAAATAAGTAGAGACACAGAGGCATTGAACAACACACTAGAACAGATGGACCTAACAGACATCTACAGAACTCTGCACCCAAAAGCAACAGGATACACATTCTTCTCAAGTGCACATGGAAGATTTTCCAGAATAGACCACATACTAGGCCACAAACAGAACCTCAGTCAAGTCAAAAATACTGAAATTCTACCAACTAACTTCTCAGATCACAAAGGTATAAAATGAATTAAATTTTAGAAACAAAACAAAAAGGCTCACAAATACATGGACACTTAACAACGTTCTCCTAATTAATCAATGGGTTAACGACCAAATCAAAACAGAAATCAAAGAATATATGGAGACTAATGACAACAACACAAAGCCACAACTTCTGTGGGATGCAGCAAAGGCAGTCCTAAGAAGAAAGTATATTGCAATCCAGGCCTATTTAAAGAAGGAAGAACATTCCCAAATGAATAGTCTAAAGACACAATTACTGAAATTGGAAAAAGAAGAACAAATGAGGCCCAAAGTCACCAGAAGGAGGGACATAATAAAGATGAGAGAAGAAATAAATAAAATTGAGTAGAATAAAACAATAGAAAAATCAATGAAACCAAGAGCTGGTTCTTTGAGAAAATAAACAAAATAGATAAACCCCTAGCCAGACTCATTAAGAGAAAAAGAGAATCTACACACATAAACAGAATCAGAAATGAGAAAGGAAAAATCACAACGGACCCCACAGAAATACAAAGAACTATAAGAGAATATTATGAGAATATATGCTAACAAGCTGCAAAACCTAGAAGAAATGGACAACATCTTAGAAAAATACAACCTTCCAAAAATGACCAAACAAGAAACAGAAAAACTAAACAGACCGAACATCAGCAACGAAATTGAAGCAGTAATCAAAAAACTACCCAAGAACAAAACCCCCGGACCAGATGGATTCACCTCTGAATTCTACCAGACATAGAGAAGAAATAACATCCATTCTCCTTAAAGTTTTCCAAAAAATAGAAGAGGAGGGAATACTTCCAAACTCTTTCTATGAAGCCAGCATCACTCTAATACCAAAACCTGGCAAAGACCTCACCAAAAAAGAAAATTACACACCAATATCCCTGATGAATGTAGATGCAAAAATACTCAACAAAATATTAGCAAACCGAATTCAGAAATACATCAAGAGGATCATACACCATGATCAAGTGGGACTCATCCCAGGGATGCAAGGATGGTACAACATTCGAATATCCATCAACATCATCCACCACATCAACAAAAAGAACAAAAACCACATGATCATCTTCATAGATGCTGAAAAAGCATTTGACAAAATACAGCATCCAGCAAAACCTAGAAGAAATGGACAACTTCTTAGAAAAATACAGCCTTCCAAGACTCACCAAGCAGGAAACAGAAAAACTAAACAGACCAATCACCAGCAACGAAATTGAATCGGTAATCAAAAAACTACCCAAGAACAAGACCCCCGGACCTGATGGATTCACCTCTGAATTCTACCAGATATATAGAGAAGAAATAACACCCATTCTCCTTAAAGTTTTCCAAAAAATAGAAGAGGAGGGAATACTTGCAAACTCATTCTATGAAGCTAGCATCACTCTAATACCAAAACCTGGCAAAGACCTCACCAAAACAGAAAATTACAGACCTATATCCCTGATGAACGTAGATGCAAAAATACTCAACAAAATATTAGCAAACCGAATTCAAAAATACATCAAGAGGATCATACACCATGATCAAGTGTGATTCATCCCAGGAATGCAAGGATGGTACAACATTCGAAAATCCATCAACATCATCCATCACATCAATAAAAAGAAGAACAAAAACCACATGATCATCTTCATAGATGCTGAAAAAGCATTTGACAAAATTCAGCATCCATTCATGATTAAAACTCTCAACAGAATGGGTATAGATGGCAAGTACCTCAACATCATAAAGGCCATATATGACAAACCCACAGCTAACATCATACTTAATAGCGAGAAGCTGAAAGCTTTTCATCTAAGATCGGGAACAAGACAGGGATGCCCACTCTCTTCACTGTTATTCAACATAGTTCTGGAGGTCCTAGCCACGGCAATCAGACAAAGCAAAGAAATACAAGGCATCCAGATTGGTAAAGAAGAAGTCAAATTGTCACTATTTGCAGATGACATGATATTGTACATAAAAAACCCTAAAGACTCCAAAAGTGCTAGAACTAATATCTGAATTCAGCAAAATTGCAGGATACAAAATTAACACACAGAAATCTGTTGCTTTCCTATCCAATAACGATGAACTAACAGAGAAATCAGAAAAACAATTGCATCAAAAAGAATAAAATACCTAGGAATAAACCTAATGAAGGAAGTGAAAGACCTATACTCTGAAAACTACAAGACACTCCTAAGAGAAATTAAAGAGGACACTAACAAATGGAAATGCATCCCATGCTCTTGGCTAGGAAGAATAAATATTGTCAAAATGGCTATACTACCTAAAGCAATCTACAGATTCAATGCAATCCCAGTCAAACTACCAGCAGCTTTCTTCAATGAACTGGAACAAATAATTCTAAAATTCATATGGATCCACAAAAGACCCCGAATAGCCAAAGCAATCCTGAGAAGGAGGAATAAAACGGGGAATTACGCTTCCTGACTTCAAGCCCTACTATAAAGCCACAGTAATCAAGACAATTTGGTATTGGCACAAAAACAGACCCACAGACCAGTGGAACAGAATAGAAAATCCAAACAACCCAAACATACAGTCAATTAATATTTGATAAAGGAGCCTTGGATGTACAGTGGGGAGATGACAGCCTCTTCAGCAGCTGGTGTTGGCAAAACTGGACAGCTACATTTAAGAGAATGAAACTGTACTACTGTCTAACCCCATACACAAAAGTCAACTCAAAATGGAACAAAGACCTGAATGTAAGTCATGAAACCATAAAACTTAGAAAAAAACATAGGCAAAAATTTCTTAGATATAGAGATGATCGACTTCTTTATGAACATATCTCCCGAGCAAGGGAAACAAAAGCAAAAATGAACAAGTGGGAGTATATGAAGCTGAAAAGCTTCTGTACAGCAAAGGACACCATCAGCCGAACAAACCGACATCCTACAGTATGGGAGAATATATTCATAAATGACGTATCCGATAAGGGGTTGACATCCAAAATATATAAAGAACTCACATACCTCAACAAACATAAAGTAAATAATCCAATTAAGAAATGGGCAGAGGACATGAATAGACACTTCTCCAAAGAAGAAATTCAGATGGCCAAAAGGCACATGAAAAGATGCTCCACGTCACTAATCATCAGAGAAATGCAGATTAAAACCACAATGAGATATCACCTCACACCAGTGAGGATGGCCAACATCCAAAACACAAACAACAACAAATGTTGGTGAGGATGTGGAGAAAAGGGAACCGTCCTACACTGCTGGTGGGAATGCAAATTAGTTCAACCATTGTGGAAAGCAGTATGGAGGTTCCTCAAAAAACTCCAAATAGAAATACCATTTGACCCAGGAATCCCACTCCTAGGAATTTACCCTAAGAATGCAGCAGCCCAGTTTCAAAAAGACAGATGCACCCCTATGTGTATCGCCGCACTATTCACAATAGCCAAGAAATGGAAGCAACCTAAGTGTCCATCAGTAGATGAATGGATAAAGAAGAAGTGGTACATATACACAATGGAATATTATATAGACATAAGAAGAAAACAAATCCAACTATTTGCAACAACATGGATGGAGCTAGAGGGTATTATGCTCAGTGAAATAAGCCATGCCGAAAAAGCAAGTACCAAATGATTTCAGTCATATGTGGAGTATAAGAACAAAGAAAAAAACTGAAGGAACAAAACAGCAGCAGACTCACAGAACCCAATAACTGACTAATAGTTATCAAAGGGAACGGGACTGGGGAGGATGGGTGGGAACGGAGGGACAAGGGGGAAAAGTGGGCATTACCATTAGCAGATGTAATGTTAGGGGGCACGGGGAGGGCTGTACAACTCAGAGAAGACAACTAGTGGCTCTATAGCATCTGACTACACTGAAGGACAGTGACTGTAATGGGGTTGGTGGGGGGGACCTGATGAAGGGGGTAGTTTAATCACCATAATATTGCACGTGTACTTGTAGATTAATGATACCAAAATAAACTATTAAAAATATATTTGCTTTATATATTTAGGTACCCCTATGTTGGGTACATAAATACTTACAAATGTTTTATCTTCTTGTTGCATTGATCCCTTTATCATTATGAAATGCCTGATCTTGCCTTTTATTAGTTATTGTTGTAATTCTGTTTTGTCTAATATAACTATCCTAGCTTTCTTTTGGTTTCCATCAGCATCTTTTTCTATATCTTTATTTTCAGTCTGTGCATGTCCTTGCATCTGAACTGAGTCTCTTAGAGCCAGTATGTAGGATGGCTCGTTTTATTATCCACTCAGCCACCGTATGATAAATTTTGATTGGAGAATTTAGTCCATTTACATTTAAAGTAGTTACTGATAGGTATGTACTTACTGCCATTTTGTGCATTGTTTTCGGGCTGTTCTGCAGTCCTCTCTATTCCTTTCTTCCCTTGTTTTTTGGCTTTCTATAGTTTTATGGGTAGATTCCTTTTTCATCATCTCTTGTATGTTTATAACAGGTCTTTGCTTTGGGTCACCACAGGGCTTATGTAATGGTATATACAGTCTATTTTGATAGCAAATTAAATTTTGATTCTGAGTTTCATTCTTAAGCTATATTTTTATCCCCTCTATATTTTATTTTTGATCTCACATTTTACATGTTTAGGTTTTTTTAAATTTTGTGTATCCCTTATTATATTTTTATACTTTTGTCTTTTAATCTTCATATTAGCTTTATAAATTATTAACCCACTTCCTTTACTAAATATTTACCTTTACCAGTAAAGTTTTTACTTTGATATGTTTTCTTATTACTAATTAGTGCCCTTTATTTTCAGCTTAAAGAAGTTCCTTTAACATTTCTTGTAGGGCTGGGTTAGTGGCGATTAACTCCTCTTGCTTTTGCTTATCTAGAAAACTAAATCTTTTCTTTAATTCTTAATGATAACCTTGCCAATAAAGTATTCTTGGTTGGAAGCTTTTTCCTTTCAGCACTGAATATATCATGCCACTCCCTTCTGACCTGCAATGTTTCTGCAAGTGGATTTTAATACCCCACCTATATCAGATAGATCATCCAGACAGAAAAATCAAAAGAAACATTGGCCTTAAGTGACACATTAGATGAGATGGACTTAATAAATATATGCAGAACATTCCATTAGAGAAATACACTGTTAGTCTTATGGGGGTTCCCTTGTAAGGTGTTTTTCTCTTGCTGCTTCCAAGATTCCCCTTATTTTGACATTTTAAGTGTAACATGTCTTGGTATGAGTTTCTGGTTCATCTTGTTTGGAACTCTGAGCTTCCGGGATCTGGAGTCTGTTTCCTTCCTCACATTAAGGGAGTTTTCAGCCATTATTCCTTGAAATAAGTTTTCTGCCCGTTTCCTCTTCTGAGATCCCTGTAATGCAAATATTTTTTATTCCCACTTGATGTTGTCTTACTGGTCCCTTAAGGTATATTCACTTTTTTTTTTATTAAGGTATCATTGATATACACTCTTATGAAGTTTTCACCAGAAAAACTGTGGTTATTACATTCACACTTATTATCGAGTCCCCCCCACACCCCAGTGCAGTCACTGTCCATCAGTGTAGTAAGATGCCACAGAGCCCCTATTTGTCTTCTCTGAGCTACACTGTCTTCCCCGTGAGTCAACACACACCATGTGCACCAATGATACTCCGCCATCTCCCTCTCCCTCCCTCCCCCCACCTCCCCCACCCCTTCCCTTTGGTAACCGTTAGGTTCCTTCAGTTTTGCTTCGTTGTTATATTGCACAAATGAGGGAAATAATTTGGTATTTATCTTTTGCTGCCTGACTTATTTCACTGAGCATAATACCTTCTAACTCCATTCATGTTGCAAATGGTAGGATTTTCCTTCATGACTGAATAGTAAGCTATCTTCACTTTTTAAAATTCTTTTTTCTTATTTCTCCTCTATTTGGGTGAGTTCCATTACCCTTTCAGCTCGCTGATTCTTCTGTTTTGTCTAGTCTGCTTTTGAACTCTAGTGTTTTTTGTTAAGTTACTGTTTTCTTGAGGTCTGTGACTACTGTTCGGTATGTTCTTATATTTTCTGTGTATTTGTTGAAGTTCTGTGTTCATTTAAATCCACTTTTGTGATTAAAAACCAAGTTTTGATGGCTTTTCAATACTTAGCATCTGATCCTATAAATGTCTAAATGAACACATTTTTAGAGCTATTTCCGTAAATGTGTGGGAGGTAGAATGCTATGTATCTGGTATGAACAACTGGATGGCTGGTAAAATTATTTAACAAAGTATAAAACAATGGCAAAGGAGGTGATTTCGAAGAAAGAGAATGATTTCAGCCATGTAGTTTATCTGCATTTCCAAGGCGGAGGTGTTTATATATACAATCATGTATGTAAACCTAAATTTACACATGCATAGCAACAAGTCTAGAGTGTATACCAAATTCCATAGGCAGTTGGAGGTACTGGAATGGAGGGCCTCCACTTATTTTATGTATTTCTGATTATTTGAATTTTTTCCCAAGAGGTATATTTCACTTTTATAGAAAGGACTTAATGCTTTGATATCAGAGACTTAGGTTCAGTATAGATGAGATAAAATGAGGGCTCAATTAAGGCAAATATAATGGAAAATGGGGAGATGTGGGGGGAAAACTAAGTGCTACTTTTCTCAAAAGATGGTCTGCCAAGTAAAAAAAAAAAA
>JAQQAC010006923.1:2088982-2132553 GCA_029783875.1 Phataginus tricuspis | reverse complement strand
CCCCCAGCTGCCAAAGGCTCCTTAGCTTTCATCAGGCTTTCAAAAAGTATCCATAATCCACACAAAACAGAACTACCAGTCCGGAAGAAACTGTGATTACTGTTAAGAGATAAGAGAATAATTTATCAACTAATGCTACACAGGACCTAAGTTCCTCCAAGGTTTAATATTTGATGTGCCTGGCATTCTAATATTAATTTTTTAAGACAACACTGAAAAATATTTGCCTTTAGAATGCTTTTTAAGAGAAGGGGAAACAGAAAATAACTTCAAATCCTGCTGGAAATACTGGTATGATGTTCTAAAGTCACGCTTTTACCATAACCCATCTTTGCATCCTAATTTCTCATTACTCCCAACATAACCCCCAGACACAGTCAGGTATCTCCTCAACTTTTCTCTTAAGTAAACTTCGTACAGACCTGCTTCTCTACAATTGTTCTTCCTTCCTAGAATGCCCTCCTTCTCCAGCTAGCCTAATTCTCTCTCTTCAAGATCAAGGTTGAATTCTTTCAGTAAACTTCCTTCCCACAGACCAGAGTTCTCTCTCCCCTAAACTGCCAATTTACTATCTGTACATCTCATTCATTGGTACTGATCATATACTACTTTGTACAGCAGGTTGTTATATATGAGTATGTCCAGGCTCACCAACTACACTATAAGCTGCCTGAAGAACCCTATCGGTGCTCAGAATAGTGTTTTGCAAAGTAGGTTCTCAACTATTTAGGCAGTACAACAGACATTAAGAAAAAGGGTATACCTTAAGTCTCTCTCTTTCTATTTCTGGTTTGATGAGCTTTCTCAGGACCCGGTTATCCTGTAACTTTTTTTTCCCTTCAGTCTCTGGACAAAGAATGGCGTTACAAACTTGAATAGCAGATTTATACTGGAACAAGGGCACATTTATTAAACTCTCCAAATTCTGAAATGGCCCAGACTTTTCTCTGTGCTCTATAATACTCATGGACTGTCTTCCACGAAGCAATTTGAAAGCGTCAAGTTCTTTATTAGATGCTGTATTCAACACATGCAAGATCGTAGCCTGCTGTTCTGAAGAGAAGAGCTTGTCAAGTGCGTTTCCAGACTCCTTTGTATTTTCATCACCAAAAGCAACATTGGGAATAATTTCCTTAGGTGCAGTGGATTTTTTCCGACAGCAGGAATTATGTAAGGCCTGGAACAAGGATGACCCTAATGGAACTTGAAAATATCTCCACCTCCCTAAAAGGAAAATTTAGCAAAATTTAAGTTGGGGTGTCCTAGTTTCTTTTAATGTTAGTTGTGGCTTAACCAGAGCTTTTGCAAAGTGACAGACTTTTCCATAACTTAAGAACCAGTGGGCCACATTCATGAGACGTCTTCTGATTTTTGTGAAAAGTCCTAAGTTTGCTACTTAGAAATCTTTTATGCCCATCAAGAAGCTTGTATTTAAGACAATGATTTCAACTGCTTAACATTTTTTGACATTTTTGACTGTAGTGGGATCTTTTTGTAATTAATACCTTGTTAACAAGATTTGCCTTTACTTCCATTTCTACTAGTTGCTCATCCGGTGGAACCAAAAAAATTAAACTGAGTATGTTTATAAATGTTTTAGCTTAGTGGCCGACTTAAGGGCGGTGTTTATCTCCCGTAACTTTTCAAGATTTCTAACCATACCTGTTTCTGCAAACAATAAAAAGACCATATAAAGAATAACTTGCAAAACCAATGGAAAGTCACTATGACACTGCAGCCACAGGAAAATAATGCAGCCGGAGGTAAGCCAGCAGCTGTTAGCCTCGAACTCTCGGCCGCGGGGGGGAAGCAGCAGCTCGCGCACCCCGGCCTAGGAAAGGGTAATCGCTCTGACGCCCGAGGTCGAAATCGTCCCAGGAGCTCCGCTGGGACTCCAGAAGGGAGACCTGGACATGGGACCTGGGCGAGGAAATACTCCGGGACCAGGGGCTACCGGCAGACGGAAAATTAACCAAGTATCCCAGGTACCCTACCTCCTGCCAAGAGGCCACTAGGGATGTTCATCTTCCAAGTTCAATCGCTGAATTCCCACAGGCCAGTCCTCCCCCACTGACTTCCGGTTCCTGCGTGCGTCGCCCAGAAGGGCCCGGCCTTTGGGCGGAAGTGTTCCAGCCGAAGCGGCGTTCCGGGGCCGCCCTGACGTGTGTCCGGCTGAGTGGCGGTGAGTCGCGGGCGGCCGTGGGCGGTCTGGCGGACGCGGGCCGAGTCCCTGTGCCCGGATCTCGAGGCCCTGGCTGTCCGCAGACTCATTTCTCGTCCCGGGAAGGGTTCTCGCCCTCCCAGCCCCTGGCAGCGAATCTCTGGAAAACACCTGGGCCAGTTTCAGCCTGTAGTTCGCAAGGCCACTCTTTCCGGGAGACTCCCCGCGTTTATTCTAGGCAGAGATTGACGAGCCTCTACTGGGGCCCTGCGTGGGGCGTAAGGCGTGGAGTCTGGTAGGGACGCATAGAAACGTACACAAATAACCTTATCGCCAGAGAGAATGGAATAACTGGGAGGGATCAGAGGTGTTTCAGGAGCTCGGCAGGGAAATGGCTTGCAGGCAAGGGGTGTCAGGGAAGGGCGAGGTAGGAGGAGGTGGCTTTGGTCTTGGGCCTTGAAACCCGGAGCAGTATTCCATTTGGAAGGGCTGCAAGGAGATGAGGCTTGCGCCAGACTTGGCCCCTGAATGCAGACTGCAGCAGTTGAATAGCTCCAGGTAGCCGAAAGCCGCTGACAACTTTTGTAGAATTCGTCTGCAGATGTGTTTCTAGAAAACGCCATATACAGAAGGGCAAGGCTGCATTGGAGGTGAAGAGCCTGGGAACAAGAAGAGAAGAGAGGACGCTAGTGTATCTTCCCAAGGGACAGGCAACCATAAGGAATTGAATCTAGGAGGTGTGAGGAGAGTAGAAAGGAAAGGATTCCTTCTGGAAGATGGTGAGACTTAAGCTAGTTTTGTGAAAAACAGGGAAGCCAGGAGGGAGGTGGCTTTTGGAGGGAAAGGTGGTGGGTTTGTGGTTTTAGGAGGTGGCCATGCCTGTGTCAGTATAGTCCAGGAGGCAGTGGAGATGTGGGGAGTTGTGAGTATTCATAAGAATTACTCATGGAAATTCTAGAAATCTTGTCAATTTCTGGGGTACTTAGGAATCTAACAAGAAATAAAGCCAACTTTTTGTGCAATATCCTCCAAATCAATAGGAAATAATTCCCTTTTGACTCCGGGGCTTATTCTACCTACTGAGGTGTGAGTTGAACTGTATCCTTCAAAAAAGATATATTGAAAACCAGCCCTCAGCACTTAAGAATGTGACCCTATTTGGAAATAGGGTCATTGCAGACATAATTAGTTAAAATTAGTTCACACTGGAGTTGGGGTGGGGAAAATGGCTAATCCTATGTGACTGGTGTCCTTCTAAGAAAACAACCATATAAATACCATATGAAAACTGAGGTGGAGATTGGAGTGATGCGTCTACAAGCCAGGAAAGGCTGAGGGTCACCAGTGGGTCATCACCAGCTAAGAGAGAGGCATGGAGCAGATTCACCCTCAGAAGGAAGCAACGCTGCTTACACCTTGATTTAAGGTTCTTCCTTCCAGAACTGGGAGAGAATAAATATCTGTTGTTTTAAGGTACCAGCATAATTAATGGCGATAAAATCAGGTTCCCTGTGGGAGCTAGCCGCTGAAGGGACTGTGGTAATCTGTTACAGCAGGCCTTAGGAAACTAGTACGTGAGGCCATAGGCGCCCTGGTGATTGATGCTTTCAGAGATGAGGTCATTCATTGGCAAGATGCCGCAAATCCGTTGCTAAATGCACAACCTTAGACAGTTTCTCATCCTCTCTGACCTGAGCTTCCACATTTGTTAAATGGAGATTGGGGTACCTACCTCACAAAGCTCCTAAGAAGATTTCTTAAAAAGTGGATGCAGAGAGCCTGGCATATAATAAGGGTTCAGTAAATAGGAGTTCCCCCATTAAAGTGTTAACCCTTCTTGGGGGCTAATTGTTAATGACCTTGAGGGGAAACTCCCTTATTCTTCAGAGCATTCATCCAGAATTACTTTGACCTGAAGTCGGAAGTGGTAGAGAAAGAGGCAAGCACTGTGCATGATTTACTGCGAACCAGAAGCCGGGTGTTCAAAATGAAAGTCGTCATCTTCCCCAGAAACCAGTCCCTTCACACTTCCCTGTTTTTGCGGCCCCGAAGCAGATGTCCCTGGTTCTTCCCACCCCTTCCATCATTATGCCTAGCCAGTTTTCTAGTTCATACGTTTTTAAAACTTTCTTGACAGTGGCCCAGGTCATGTAGATGTACATGTGACACAAAGTCGTCATTAGAAAATACTTGTGTTCTTACATATGACACACCTTGCTATTTTCTATTTCATTTTTTTAATAAAACGCTAAGCCATTTTTAAACCTGCAGGACATCGGGTGGATCTGTCTAGCAGCTAGGTAGATACATAGGTCCGAAACGAAGGGAGAGGACTGTCCTGGGAGGCTGTCGGCATGCGGAGATGGCACTTGATCCCTGGAGAATGCCTGGCGTGAGCCAGGGAGGTTGGGAGTGTAAGAAAAGCACGGTGAGTCGAGAGACGGGAGATGAGTAGAGGATTTGGATTCCCAAAAACATTGGGAAGCAATGTTCAGAGAGATTTGAAAGGAAACAGGACAAGGTCAAGTTAAGGAGAATGAGGACATATAGGAGTTTGAGGAGGGAAGGGATTAAAAGAAAAAAAGCTGAGTTAGAACCACTAAAATGATACTAATTTCATGACTAATTGCTGCATGGCAACTTGGAGTTTAAACACGAAATTCTATCAGCTTTACCTGCAAAATGTCTTTTTTGTTTCTTCCTTGCTGTGGCCACCCCAGTCAGAGCCTCACTGTCCCTCACCTGGGTTCTTGCAATAACCCCCTCACCCCGATTTCCCTGCTTTCTGTCAGCCTAACCCCTCCGTGTCCTTTACACACACCCTACCTGTCCTGACCAACAGCCCCACTGAGGGGGCCTCACCTTAATCTTCCAGCTCTTCGGTGTCACCATCAGGAAACTGTGGCTTGCAAACCCACAGTGGAGCCCCTCCGCCTTCTTGATAGATCCCTTGCTGTAGACAGGTGGCAATGCCTTCCAAGAAGACGACCAGAATAATTCATGGTGACAAAGCCAGGTTCCCTCTGGGAGCTAGCCCCACAGGGAGTGGGGGCCGTTTGCAGTTCTGGTTTGTGCTCTCGTTGTCGGAGCTCTGGGGCTACTTCACCGTGTGTGCGCCCTTTGTAAAAATTCACCAAACCGTATGCTTATTACTGTGTTCTTTCCTGGATGTTTGTTATGCCTCAATGAAAGCTTACTTAAAAAGTTACTTCTCCAAGTCATTTGAACTAGATATGCATCATACAAGTTTTGAATGCTTATTTATTGATACAGTCTACACAAAAGCCATTCACCTCCTCAAAGGTAGCAAGAGCTCCCACAGGAGGGCTGCCAATTCTTGGAAAACCCTTCCAGGGCAGAGGCGCAGAATGTATCTCTCTCAATTCCCCCTTCCCCAGGGATACTTTGTGCAGGAAAGATAATTGGTCCTACTATTCTTAGTCTGGGAGAAGTTTTGTTTTCTTCTGCTTTTATGTTCTATTTTGTTACTGTTTTTTAAAGTGTGGTACACAACTAAAATTGGTAAGCAAGTGATCAAAATAAAAAACAGCATTCACGATTTGAGACCCAGAATGAGAATACTTGGGTTCATCTCCAACACTGCTAAGTATTACATATATATATCTCAATTTATTCCTATAAGGACAGTTTCCTCTTTTGCAAAATAAAGCTGAAAGCACAATGCTTATGTTGTTAGGAAAATGAAACTATATAAATCATTGGTAAAATAGAAAATGTACAATGAGAGATGTTATTAATTAGACAATGGACTATATAGATTGAGATGAGGCGTGACTGAGAAATGACCTCAAGACGACAATACCTAGATGCCTTATAAGGTAATCCTTTATGTGATTAATTTAGGTATACCTAAAGGAAATAGAAGTTTTAGATTTTTTAACACAATTTTAAAACTCTAGTTCAATAGGGTAGCATCCCAATGTTCAAATCAATTTTGCAACAGATATCACTCTAGTCCCTTCAACTGTAGTGTGACTGAAACATACGACTAACTTCTCACTCACTCCTCCAGCTAATGATAGAAAATGTAAACACTCAATGACCTTGTGTTTATTCAGGACTTATTTTCTGACTCCAGATTTCACACTGGATTTTTAACTGTCTAGATTCTCTGTTGTATTGTTGCATTTTATTCAGAATGTAAACTCCAATGAGCCAGACTGCCTGTGTAATGGGGCTCTGAACTCTGCTCAATTCAACCAACATTTTTTAATTGTGGCAAAGTTCACATAATATAAAATTCACCATTTTACATTTTAAAATATAAAAATATAACCATTTTAAAGTGTACAACTCAGTGGCTTTTAGTACATTCACAATGTTGTGCAGCCATCACCATTATCTAGTTCTAGAACATTTTCAACACCCTAAATAGAAATCCTGTATCCATTCAGCAGGCACTCTCCAGCCTCCCTCTCCCAGGCCCTGGCAACCATGAATTGGCTTCCAGTCTGTGGATTTGCCTATCCTGGACATTTCGCATAAATGGATCAGCCAACATTTTCAAGCCCAGGGCTTGCTAGGCACCAAGGGTACAAAGATGAATCTGACAATCTGCTCTTAATGAGGTCACTGCCAGTTGGGATGAAACATTAAAAAAATCATAGTACAATGTGATGATCACTACAATAGAAAGATGAACATAGTGAGAAAATACCTAAGGAGCTAAAGGCAGGCTGGAAGAAGAAAGATTCAGATTTGGGCATGGAGGCAGGAGTTTGCTAGACCAAAGGGAGCTGGGCAGGGGGAGGTATGGAGGAGAAGGGAGCTGCAGTAGGGGAGGGAGCGGTGTGAGCAGGGCACAACAGCGCGGAGCTGGACCGCATGTGCTCAGAGGAGGTGGACAAAGCACACGGAAGTGTGTTGCCGCCCCAGGGCCTTTGCACTTGCTGTCCCCTTATCCCAAGATACTTTTCCTTTAGATAGGTGCCTGGTTGGTTTGACCCCTTCCTTCAGATCTTTGCTTCAATGTCACCTCCTCAGAGAGGGCTTCCTTGAGCTCCCTAGGAAAGCAGCATCTTCTATCTCCTTACTCTGCTTTCCTGTGTAGCATTTATCACTCTGGTGCCATATTGTATATAGGTATATTGGGTTTCTCTATTCATCTTCCGTCTCCCCCACCTGAAGTTAAGCTGCACAAAGGCAAGACCATTTGCTTTGTTTATAACTATATCCCCAGTACCCATAACAGTACGTGGCACATAGTATGTGCCCCATTAGTATTTAATGAATGAATGAGCACTTTGGCAGTATTGCAGCGGGGAGTCCCTCTGGGCTCTGAGCTGGTTCCTGTGGAAGACCATATGATACCAGATATACAAAATACAGGTAAACTCAGATTCTCCTGCTTGGATGCTTGACTTTCCACTATTTCACGTGCCTGCCTGTTATTTCTTTCCTTCACAAAGGAAAACGCTTTTGGGATACCAAGTCCTCTCATTTTATTATTATTTTATACCCATACTCATTTATTGAATTTTTTAGCAAATATTGATTGAATCCTTGCTATACAGCAGGCCGGTGCTGGGGATACAACGGAGGACACACCTGACCCGACTGTCCTCAGATGAAGCTTTGATGAATAAGGGAGATAAGAAAACCAGTGAGTAATTACAGGACAGTGGGATGCTGGGAAATACAGGGCTGAAGAGGGAAAAAGCTTTGGACACCAAGATACTCATTATAGCATTACATATAACAGTGAAAAATCAGTCACAGTCTATGTCCAACAACAAGGAAGTATAGTTATTCCACGGAATATTATGTAACTGTTAAAATGTCATGAGGACCCTTTTTTGGTCCATACGCATGATGATGGGGTTCGCACTTTTGCATGACACGTGCCTCCCTCAAACCTTGTTACGGTGCTGGCACGTTACTGTCTGACTTGAAAAATAAAGTAAGAAGGTGCCATGAAGCATCTAATGTGATATAAAAGACACTATGTTAAGAAAGTTTAAAAAGGACATAAAACCGAATGAAAAATTTGGTCCCAACCATATAAAAAGATGTATAAAAAGACCAGATGGAAATTCATGAAAATGTTCATGAAGGCTGGTGGTGGGACTATTAAAAGAATAATATTAGGTGACTGCATGACATTACGATTTTTGTAAGTTAGCTTCATGTGGTTCAGTCTAATAGATCGATTAAAAGGCCTCAAGGCAAGCTTGGGTTCGGATCCCAGCTCCAGTGCCACGTATCATCCAGCACGCATCATCGCAGTTGTGTAACCTTGGACAAATTTAACTTCTCTCGTAGGTGTCAGTTGTCTCATCTGTAATATGAGCATAAAAACAGTCTATACCTGAGGGTCGCATTGAAGATTAAATGGAATAATGCCTGACATACAGCAATCCCTGAATAAATGGTGTCCATTAGTGTGGGTGGTGTTTTCTTTCTTCTTTACTGTATTCTCTAAATTTCCTACTGTTGCAGTTTTTTTAGATACTGTAACTAATAAACATGGTTGTTTACATTTTTAAAGGGGTTATGATCTATTCTCTGGGGGTTTTAGCCCAGTCCAGGAATGCCAATATGGTTGAAAGCCTGTTTCCTGTCTGAGCCTGGGCTCAGCTTGACAAAGAAGACAGTGGTCCTGAGAGCTGGCTGCGTGTTTGTGCTCTGAGGGACCCTGGGAGCTTTTTTATTTGCAGAGGACACTTTGTCCCAGGACCTGGACTGCCCCCTCACCCCAGACCGAACACGTGGGGGAGGCTGCCTCAGCCCGCCCGGCCCTCAAAGCCCGGCCCCTGGTCCCAGGGCCCAGCAGCTGCCCTCATCACGATGGCCTTCGGAGCAGCTTCTGGTTCCCGAACACAGAGCTGTGCTCAACTCCGATCATGTCCAATACCCACAAATGGGCTACCGACTTTCTTTTGTGGTGACGGAAAACTTGTGGAGGTAGATAGTGGTGATGGTTGCACAACATTGTGAAGGTAATTAATGCCGCTGAATCGCACACTAAAAAATGATTTAAATGGCTAATTTTATGTTATGTAATTTTTTTTAACCATATTTCTTTAAGTGAAAAAGAAAATCCAGGAAAGGGAGGACTAAAGGGGCAGCAGGCTTATCCTGTGGGGTTGTGTGACATAACCTGGGGCAGGTGGACACCACGGCAGAAGGGCTGGGCTTGGGCCCCTGCCCCACCGCTTAGTTGGCTCCATGACCTTGGATGACCTCACTGCTCTGAGGAGACCCTGCTGCCCTCAGAGGACTGTCCAGGAGCTCTCTGCAAAACACTCAGTAACTGTTAACTGGGATCACCCCCTCTCCTTCCCTTCTCCCCACCAAAGGGAAGAAGGAAACCCATCACAAACTAAATACTAAAGTACATTTTTGTTTCCTCTGAGGATGCCTGAAATTTCACCTTAAGGTTTGAAATTCTGTTAAATGGAAACCTTCAGAAATAAGGACAGGAAGAAGGGACATTAAAGAATCGCTCAATCTCTGGCACCTCATGAAGGCGGTGCTATATTTTCCCTTGGGTCAGTTTTGTGGGACCTCCAGGAGGGGACGCTGAGACTCAAAGTGCCAGAGGAGAACAGCTCAGTGGGACAAGGGTGCACAGAATGCGGAAGGCTGGGGCGCCCAAGCACCGCCCCCAGCACCACAGGGTTTCCCAGCTTTGGGCAGCGGAGGACTGATGCCCTCGACCTGTGCCCTCTTCGTCCCCGCCGCACCGCCTTGCCTTCATACCTTAGGTTGCCTTTCCCATCTTTCTCCCGGGAGGTTTATTTCTGTCCCTTTTTTCATCTGAAGCAGCAGAAATGAATCATCTTTTGGCCTGTTTGGTAAACAGTTCCATGTCCTCTGACCCCTCTGGGCGCTCTCACTGGTGCCTCTGGAGCTGCTCCTGGCTCGGGCTCACCCCCCACCGTCAAGACCCTCCTGGATGGTTATTCGTGGTAATGATCCCCTCCCCTGGGAACGGAGGCTTGACCTCCAGCCTGGGGAAGATGGGAAATGACACCCAGCATTCCAAGGGACGATCCCCGTCCCGTGAGCTGACCGGCGGGCAGGGGAAGCCATGGGGTTTTGAGGGCTTTGTGCGCCATGGACGGGCATATCTCAACCACCCTATTAGGGGCCCGCGCTGGGTGCCCGGCTTAGCGAGGGGCGGGGCCCGCCGAGCCGGGGGCGGGGCGGAAGGTCCTGCCGGGGCGGGGCTGGCGGGGCGCGGGCCGGGCGGGAGGCGCCGGGGCTCGGTCCCTCTCCATCGGCGCGGCGAGCGCACCCGCCCTGGGCACCCACGGGCCGGGGGGCGGCCGGGCTGAGCCCCGCTGAGCCCTCCGGCCGGCTGGCCATGGGCGACCGCGAGCGCAACAAGAAGCGGCTGCTGGAGCTGCTGCAGGCGGCGGGCACCGGCAACGCGCTCTGCGCCGACTGCGGGGCGGCGGGTAAGGGCGCCGCGGCGCGAGGAGCGGGCGGCCCTGGCTCGGAGCGCGACCCCGGCCCCCAGGCCCCTCCCTCCTTCCAGGTCGGGTCCTGTCCCGGCCCCCCCAGACCCGGGCGTGGCTCTGACACCTTCGGGCCAGGCTCCCGCCTGGACCCCCACTGCCCTCTGCCCCTCGGACACCGCGCCCACGCGAACTCCGGCGCCCTGACCTCCCCCGTCTGGACCCTGACACTAGATCCCGGACCCGGGCGCCCTGACCACCCTGCTCCCCACCCACTCCACACACCCTGCCCACCCGGGCCTCGGTCCCTGACGACTTCAGCTACTCCGCACGCCCTCGGACCCAAGCATCCCGCGCCCCAAGGGATCCCAGACCCCGGGCCCGAGCCGACGGCCTGTCCGATGCCCCCTCTCCCGCCCCCGGACTCCCCGGGGTCCTCCGGCGCGGCCCACGCGGAGGGGCCCTGACGCGGACTTCCCCGCCCGGCGCCTCGGTGCCGGTGCCTCCCTCTGCCTTCTCCTCTCGGTTCCCCGGAGTCCTGTCACTTCCACATCGCGCCCTCCCCACGCGCGGGACTCCTTCCAAGATCTTCATCCTGGTCGCCACGGAGCCCTGGCCAGTGGGCTGACCAGAAGATTCCATTGCTGGTATCTTAGTTCACCCAAGGTGAAAAGGTTCCCGGCGCGGGCAGAGCTGGGCGCCGTCCCTGGAATCCTCACGCAGCGCCCGGCCCAGCCCCGGTTGCCTTGCCCGGCTCTCCTCTCAGCTCCCTCCTTGCCCTTTACCCCGCAGATCCTGACTGGGCCTCTTACAAACTGGGCGTCTTCATCTGCCTGAACTGCTCCGGCGTCCACCGCGACTTCCCAGACATCAGCAAAGTTAAATCTGTGAAGCTTGACTTCTGGGACGACAGTATTGTGGAGGTAGCGAGGAACTCGGCAGAGCCTTGGAACAGCAGAGCTGGGCGGGGGAGGTGGGCCCGGTGCTCCCATTCTACAAGGGAGGGACCGAGGCCCAGAGAGGAGCCATAGGCAGCGAGGGAAAACACACAGCCTATCAGAGTGGCGGCTTAGAGACCTTAAGTTCAGGTCCTAGCTCCATCACTTGCTTATTAACAAGCTGTGAAGCCCTAAACTTGTTATTTAACCCTAGTTGTGGACCCTCAGTTTCCACATCTGTACTACAGGCATACCACTACCCCTCCACAGGGCTGCTGGGAGGGTTAGATGTGGGCTCAAGGCGGCTGTAACGTAAGGAGTCCATTAACAGCTGCTGTTATGGGCTGAGTCCTGGACTGGAACAGAAATATCCTGATTCGTGGTCTCCAGTCTCTCTCCAGTCCCCCGAGCAAGGAAGGAGACCACTTAGCTCTCCTGACCTACAGAGATGGAGGACATCTTCAGCCTAGATCATAATACCATTCTCATCAGAAAAACAAGAGCAGGCAGGTCTAAACTGTGCTCGCTGGCCTAGGACTCTGGGGACTGCTGGGGAGGCAGGCCCGTTTTTGCTGAGTGCCCACTCAGTGCCATGCACAGCGCTAGGCCATTGGGCTGAATGCTTTAGTTATTCAGGTGACACAGTTACTGTAAGCCTACTGTGTGCTGGGCATTAGGTGAGTGCATTGAAAGACAGGAGAAAGACAGGAAGCCAGAAAACCAGCACATAAACCAGAAGGTTTTACTTTGTGCCTTATAATTCCCCTGGTATATTTTCATTTCTGCGGGTGAAGTCCCTGAAGCTCTGGGGTTTAAGTATTGCCCAAGGGCCACTCAGTGACTATATAGCACAGTGGGATGTGAATCCAAATCCTGCAACACAGCCCAGCGGCCCCTGGGGAGGGGGAGAACAGGATTCACTCTGCCCAAGGAACGTGGATTAAAAACCTGACATTTTCCCTCACTCCAAATACGCCACTGCTGCCCCTGAGTGCGGACTATCGGCCAGAGCCACTCCTGCGTCTGTCTTTGGATTTCTCAGGTGCCAAAAGGGCCCAGAGATCATCCTGACCTGTGTCAGGGGCCGGCCCTGACTTCTTCCATCCTCCAGCTACACTTTCTCTTGCAGACTTGCAGGGACTGCTACTGGTGGCGGCCATCTGTGGGTGGGGTGGGAAAGAACAGGAGCTCTGAGTTGGGTCTGGGTTTAAATCCCAGTTCTCCACTTACTAGCTGTGTCACCTTGGGTAAGTTGCCTAACCTCTCTGAGCCTCAGTTTCCTCATCTCTAAAAAGGGGACGGTAATATTAAAATGGTTGAGGGAATCAGATGAACTAATGTGTGTGTAAATGCTCTGCCATTTGGGGCATGGATGTTACAGCACCTCACTGTTCCAGACCAGGGCTTCCTAGCAGTATGGAGACCAAGCCCTGTGGGACATGTCTCCTGACTCAGCCTAGAACCAGTGAGAACAATGGCCTTCTGGGTAGACCACGGTTTCGTTTCACATTTTTTCAAGTTCTAATATTACCCCAAGTTGCTGCTGTCTTGCAGTTTATGATCCACAACGGGAACCTCCGTGCGAAAGCCAAGTATGAAGCCAGAGTCCCTGCGTTCTACTATATCCCCCAAGCCAACGACTGCATGTGAGTGGGTGGTTCCCTGGTCCCGGCTGCCCCGCCCTCCCCGCCTCTGGTGCCGCTGGGGGCGGTGGTCTCTTCTGCGGACCTGTAGCATGTGGGTCCAGGAAAGCATGTGGTGCTGTTGTGGAGAAAGCCCCTCTCTACCTTTTTGCTTGGGTGGTCACTTCCCCTCTCTGGGACTCAGTTTCTAGCGCTATGAAATGGGACATTTTCTCTATGCTCTGGCCCTCTGCCACGGATGTCCTCATAGCCTCAGTTAATACTGGTTGTGGCTAACTTGACAGAGATGAGAAATGCTGGTATGTTAGTAGAACAAATGTTGTACTTACTTCCTAGGGAGTGTTGTGCCCAGGGTTGGCCCACATGGGCTCAGTGTAGCCCCAAAGCAGCTGCCTAGGCCTTAGGTCCCTAAATAATAACCATAAAAATAATAATAGCTACCAATATTTATTGAGTTTTACCTATACACGAGGCCCTGTGCCAAACGCTTGTTTGCATTAATTTAGTTCTCTCAGCAACTAGATGAGATAAATACTGCCATTCTCCCCGTGATGCAGATGAAAAGCCTGAGGCTTACAGAGGCAGGGCTGGGACTAGCCCAAGCGACACGGGGACCTGAGTGCGCGCACCGCGGCATGGGGAAAATCCAGTATAACAGGTGCGGGGGGAGGGGGCACTGTGAAGTAGCAGGAGGGCTCCGGTGCCCTGGAGGTGAGGAGCCAGTGTGACACTGGTGCCTAGTGACCCTCGACCTCTGCAGAACGGACTGCCTGAGGCTGAGCTTGCCTCCCAAGAACTCGGCCTCACCGGACAAGTCACCAGACCGCTCTATTTCATGGCACCCTCACCTCTGAAATGTAGATAATGACGCCTATATCACTGCCAGGTAGAAGAAACTGAATGAGATAATTTATATAAAATAGCTGACATGCTAGTTTTAATCCGTGACTCAGTGTCAGCTTCAGAATGCTGCGAGGTCTCTGGCCCCGCGGAGGGATGTGCTAGGCTCACCTTGAGAGGGCCTGCCTCACCTGGCCTCGCCGCTGCCCCTCAGCCGTCTGCTCCAATGGGAAAGGAACAGGCGCTTGGTGAGCAGCTGTGCACTAGGCTTTCTGCCAGCCGCACGCACAGATGGCTTGTGACCCCACCACAGCCCTGCACTTGTAGCTGGACACTAACGGCTTCCTCCCCACAATTCTAGAAGTCCTCTGACGTCTCCATCTCCAGGACCAGGGCTGGGGCCCCAGTCTCCATCCCCTCTCCCAGCTTTGCTTCTGTGGCTCAGGTCCCATGGTGGGCTTGTGACTCTCCTCAATGCGCTGGGGGTGAGGGCAGGGCATCAGGTAGGGCTCTTGATTGTGAGTGACAGGAATGCAGGTTAAGCCTGCTCAGGCACAGGGGGATTGCCTGGATCTGGGTGTCGGACTATAGGAAGGACAGAGGTGCAGCCACCCTCAGCAGGGACATTTATATACATTCATATACACTTAAACCTCTGAGATTAGGTGGGTATAATATTATTGGCATATTCCTCAAGTTCCGAGGAGTTAAGTAACCCACTCTTGATCACACCGTGGATAAAGGGTAGAGTGGGACCAGGTCCCAGGTGCTTGAGCCCTCAGACACTGCTCTGCCCAGTGTGGCGTGTCCAGATGTCAGGGGGAGGCCACAGGAGGAGCTCATGGGCTCTGCTACATAAGCGCCCACGCACGCAGTGGGAGGTGGCCGGTAGGTGATCTGGGGCAGCTGGTATCCGTCTCATTGACCCCAAGGTCAGAAGAGCCCTGTGGCTTTCACATAGCCCATTGGGGGAAATATTTTCCCCTGGGACACTGGCAATGTCGGAAGACATTTTGGTTGTCACAGCTGGGGAGGGGGGATACTGGCATCCAGTGGGCAGGGGCCAGAGATGCTGCTAAGCTTCCTACAGTGCCCAGGACAGGCCCCACAACACAGAATTGTCCAGCCCCAAATTATAATAGTACCAACTGTATGAGGCCCTGGGTAGCCTGAGCAGGCAGGAAGACGGCTGCGGGGACGCTCCCGCCTCCAGCCGCAGGCTCTCAGAAGGTCACTGTGCGGAGGGGATGCATCAGACACAGCTGACCAAAGGCTCTGTCTTTTTAGGGTCTTAAAGGAGCAATGGATTCGAGCTAAGTATGAAAGACAGGAATTTATGGCTAATGGGAAAACCATCTCACCCCCAGGTAAAGTTATTTTCATCATCTTTTTTTTTCTAGTTAGTGTTTTCTTTCCTTTTTTTACTGCCACAAAGTTGATATGCAATATTATGTTGGTTTCAGATGTGCAACATATTGACTGGATACTTGTGCACCTTACTAGATGCCACAACAGATGTACTTACCCCGTTATCATACCAAGATGCTACAGTATCACTGGCTCACTTCTCTGTGTTGCACTTCCAGTCCTGCATCTAACTTATTTTACTCTTTAGCCCCTTCACCTATTTCACCCATCCTCCCACCCCCTTCCCTATGGCAACCAACAGTCTGTTGTCTGTATCTGTGGGTCTATTTCTTTTTTGTCTGTTCTTTAGATTCCACATATCAGGAAATTCATATGGCATATCATCTTTTGAAGTCTATGTTTTAGTGAGTCCTAGAAAACAAAGTGCCTGAGGATTAGAAACAAGGTCCAACCAAGAGATGCTTGCCACCCCCACTCTGGCCACAGAGGCCAAAGAGTGGGCTCCGCTGCCTCCAGAATAGCAGCGCCCTGGCTGGTGGGGTTTTATGGGCGGAGTGGCCAAGAGGCATATTTGTCTCGAGCCCTGAAGATGTGTGTAGAGCGCTGATATGAACCGCAGGAAGACGCGGCTACCAGGCGCGCCAATTAGAAAAAGCACCCCTGCTTTCTGGCTAATGTAGCCCCTGGTACGGCACAAGCCTTGGTAAGGCACAAGGGCTGGCTTGCAGCCTTCCTTTCCACCTTGATGCAGGGCACAGCCTCCCCGGTGGCCCTGGACCTGCGGCAGTTTCTGCTCAGCTGCTCTGGGTCCAAGGTGACACTGGCCCAGAGAGCAACGTGCACAAATCCACTCTGAGGAAGAGAGGCAGCCAGGCCTCCACCCCCCTAGTTACCGGGAGCACCTGGTATTCTTCAGTGAGCAGGTGCCTAGAGGTCATTACTCCTGAACTCTGGAGAGTTTCATTAGGCTGATGTCAGTGTGAAGTAGGACAGGACCACATGGACCTCTTTCAGAATCAGTCCAGTCTCTCAGGGCTTAGCCTGTTTTCTTATGAAACAGCCAAGGAAATTTGGTGTGCGCCCAACTGAAATCCTAAGACATTGCTGATTCGGCCCCAGACAGGACCCCCATGTCCTGCAGCTGAAATAGCTAGGTTAGTTCCAAGACATTTTAGCAGCAGGTGGAGGCCCTGAAGTTCATTCACCCCTGAGGCCCTCCGAGGTTCTGAGCTGCTTGTTTGTCTTAAGGACACAGGTGTTCACTCTTTCTCCTCCTTGGTGGCTAAGGTAACCGAGAAGGGTTCCTGTGGAAGCGGGGAAGGGACAACGCACAGTTTCTGAGAAGGAAGTTTGTCCTCCTGGCAAGAGAAGGCCTCCTGAAGTACTACACTAAAGAAGAGGTGAGCGGCCAGAGCAGCAGGGCTCCCCTCCCTGAGCACTGGTCCCCCACTGGGGCCTACATTTTAATCACAGTGCCTTGTCCTGTGGGTGACCTCAGCCACTGACAGCGAGGAACCACAGCTACTCCTTTCCCTTGGTTATGCAGACAACCCAGGCCACTAAAAAAACCACCTTCTGGTCACCTAAAATCAGCTTACTGGTCCATGATGAAGCCTTCAGTGATCATTTGATTTGACTTCATTTATTCATGCACTCAAGAAATGTTTATTGAGCAGCTACTATAGCTAGACATTTTTTTTATTAAGATATTGTTGATATACAATCTCATGAAGGTTTCACATGAGCAACAGTACGGTTACTAGATTCACCCATATTGTCAAGTCCCCTGCCACACACCCCATTGTGGTCACTGTCCATCAACGTAGTAAGATGTATAGCTAGACATTACTGTAGGCACTGGGGAGACAACAGTGAACCAAATGAAGCTTCTGGTCTCAGGGAGCTTGCATTCTAGTGGGAAGAGATGGGTGGGTAACAAAAACATACACTGATATATGATATATCAGGCAGCAGTGAGTCCTAGGGAGTGAAGTGAGAGAGGGTGAAAGGTTCGAGGATGGTGGGAGCCTGGTGGGGGCCGTTCCTGCAGGGAGGTCAGGAAGGCCACTCTGATGACATCTGAGCAGGGAAGTGAACAAATATGAGTGAGTTATGGGATATGTGGGGGAAGAGTGGAAGTAGAGGGGACAGTGTGCGTAGAAGCCCATCACGATGATGGGCATTCGGGGTGTTTCCACGGGGCGAGCGTGAATCACACTGCTATGAACATCACGTACAAGTCTTCATGTGGACATGTTTCCATTTTTCTTGGGAATACGCCTAGGAGTGGAATTGCTGTACCATGCGGTAACTCTGTGTTTAATCTTCGGAGGAATTGCCACACGGTCTTCTGAAGTGGCTGCACCATTTTCTCTTCCCACCAGCAATGCATGAAGGTTTCTCTGCATCTTCACCAATGCTTGTTGTTATCTGTCTTTTTTATTATAGCCATCTTAGTGAGTACGAGGTAGTAGCTCATTGCAATTTTGATTTACATTTCCTTGATGGCTAATGATGTTAAACTTTGTTTTTCATGCACTGATTGGCCATTTGTGTATCTTCTTTGTAGAAATGTCTATTCAGATCTTTTCCCCATGTTTTAATTAGGTTGTCTTTTTATTATTGAGTTGCAATAGTTCTTTACATATTTTAGATACAAGTCCCTTATTGGATATATGATTTACAAAAAATTTAGGCTTTTTGAATTTTACTCTGAGATGGGAAGCCACAGGAGGGTTTTGAGCAGAGAAGTGATGTGATTTGACTTCAGCTTTTTGCAGGAGCACTCTGGCTGCTGCTGGGTTGAGGGTGGGGCAGGGAGAAGGCAAGAGTGGAAGGAGAGAATCCAGCTAGGAAGCTATTATAATTATCAAGTGAGGAATAATGGTGGATCAGACCAGGATGGTGATAAAGGAGGTGGTTAGAAGCGGTCAGGCTCTGCATCAAACCTGGAAGCAGAGCCAATAGGATTTACTGGAAGAAATGGCTGTGGGGTACGAAAGTAAGAGGAGTCAAGACTCAACAATTCCCAGACTCTTGCCCCCCACAACTAGAAGGATAGATGTGCCATTTGCTGAGATGGCAGAGACTTAGCTCCCTAAGGGGATGACCTAGAGTTTTTGGTGTGAGGCGCTTATTAGTCATCTAAGTGGAGGCATTTAGAAGGAAGTTGGATGTATGAGTCTGGAGGTTTGAGCCAAGTTTATTGCTGGAGTCACCAGCCTGTAGACTGTTTAGCAATGGGGCCGGCTGGGATCCCTTAAGCAGGCGGTGTGGATAGATGAGAAACGATGTCTAAGGACTGATTGTTTTTGTTATTTGTTTCTAAGTGACAAACCACTAGAAAACTCAGTGGCTTAAAACATCAATTTATTATTCCTCGCAGTCCTGTGTCAAAATTCGGGCTGGCCCCGGCTACTCCAGTGCGGTCCATGTGGCGTCGGCTGGGTCCCTCACCTTGTGCCTTTAGCTGCTGACTGGGTGGGCCTAGGAGGCTTGGGAGGTCTGCACTCCTGTGTCTGGTGCCTTGGCTACTCCATGCGGCCTGTGTCTCTCCGTGTGGTTGTTCCTCATTCAGGAGTCTAGCTTGAGCTGCATTACAGCATGGCAGCCGGCTTCTTCCAAGCAAAGGGGGATTCTGCTAGTCCCCTTAAAGACTTGAGTAGGAACTGTCTTCTGTTTGCCAAAGCCAGTCATGTAGCCATGCCCCATTCCAGGGGAGGGGATATGGAGTCCACCTCCCGTGGGTAGATGGCTTCTGCATACTGCGAGGGGAGGAATTGGTAAGAGCCGTCTTTGGAGATTATTAATCCCACTGCGCCCTGGGACATTCCAGTATTTAGAGGATGGAAAGGTGGGCGGTTTCCAGCAGAGAGAATGTGAAGGAGACGCCGACATAGTAAGAGAAGGACAGACTCTGAACACTTTGGCCTCCACCTGACTCCACTTCCTACACGCAGAAATCCTTCTCTGTTTCCCCTGTAGCATTCCTAGGTGGGCCAGAGTGGTGCCAAGCCTGTCCAGTGCGGTTATTGCCTGAGGCCAAATGAAAAATGATGGGGAAGAAGAGTATTAACCCCCTAAGTGATGGTACGGATTTCCTCTCAGTCTTCAATTTAAAGCCCTGAAAATGGGGCAGGTGCAAAAGGCAGGAAAAGAATGTGCCACTGCAGAGTCAGAAGGCATCCCCGAACCCCAGCAGCCACGCTGTGAGTTGGCTTCTAGGAGAGTCTTATCCTCGGTTGGGAAAAGTTGATCTGTTTCTCAGTCCTAAACCTATTAAGTATAAAACAGCCAGAAAATAGAATGAGTTGCTTTTGTTCCTTTATAATTTCTTTCCCCAAATGGGAAACTTTTTAAATTATAAAGGAAACTTATTTTTATGTAAAAATTTGGATGATATAAAAAAGTAAATACAAAGAAAGTGTAACACAGGAACTATCTCAATACAAGATATTAATACCCAGGACACACTTGTAAAAAACCAAACAAAGCAAGCAGAAAAAGACAATCCATTAGGGAAATGGGCAAAGGAAATGGACTAACCAGTCACAGAAGAGGAAACCCAAATGCCTGATAAATATAAGAGATGCTTAATCTCTCTGGCAGTCAGGGAAATGCAAATTAAAACCACAATGAGATCTACTCCACACACCAGAAAGGCTGAAATTAAAAAGGCTGACAATACCAAGTATTGGCAAGGATGTGGGGCAACCAGAACTCTCATATATTGCTGGTGAGACTGTAAAATGAAACAACCTCTTTGGAAAATCATTTGGCAATTTTTAATAAAGTTAGATACACTCTAAGCATATAACCATATAACCCAGCCACTCACTCCTCAAAAAGCTTTGTACACAAACGTTGCATAGAAGTTTTATTCATAGTAACCAAAACCTGGAAAGAACCCAGATGTCCATCCACAACTGAATGAACAAATTGTAGTACATCCATGGAATGGAATATTACTCAGCAATAAAAAGGGACATGCTGCTAATAAATGCAACAATGTAGATGAAACTAAAAATATTATTCTGAGCAAAAGAAGCCCTATACAGAATGACTAAATAGTTCCATTTATACAAAGTTCCAGGACAGGCAGAACTACTGTGTCTGAATAGAAAGGAGATAAGTGATTGCCTGTGGTTAGGGTGGGATTGGAATTGCAAAGGGACACGAGGGAACTCTTCTGGAGTGATAATGATCTATATTTTGATTGTGGTGGGGCTTACGTGGGTATATACATTTATCAAAACTCAAGCTGTACTCAAAATTAGTACCATTTACTGTTTCCCAAATATACCTCAGTATATTTGATCCCATGAAAATTGACGAGATCCAATGTCATGCTCATCGTGTTGGCAAACAGGCTTAGATCTGGTGGCATCAAGCAGGACTGAGGACATGGGGCAGCGGGGACTCCTCTTTATTCTTCCTCTTTATCATGTTATTGAATATGTTATTCAGTTTTCAATAGTGAAGTAAATACTGGTACAGCCACAGTGGAGAGCCTTTCAGCAGAATAACGGGGCAATTTCCAGTAAGTTGAACATGCACATACCTGTGATGTAACAATTCCACTCCTCAGTATACACTATGACCCGGAGAAATCTCACATGTGTGTGCCAGAGACACAGGCTGACTATAGCATTACCTAGGATAGCAAAACACCAGAAACAATCTTAATGTCTGTGAACAGGAAAATAGATGGGTGTCTCTTGGTGTGGCCAATTACAAGAGAAAACTAGACTGATTTATTGCAACATGAATAGAACTATAACATAATATAAATAATATGATATAAAAATGTAATGTTGAGTGACATCAAGATATAGAATGATACATACAGTAAGCTACCGTTTATGTGAATTAAAACCACATAAAACAATACTATGTTGTTCATAGAGGTGTGTATATGTGTGTAAAGGTATAAAAAGTGAACTAGAAGAATAAACACCAAATCCCTAACAATAAATCCCTGTAGGGAGTGGAGGATAATGGGATAGAGGGAGTGGTGGTTAAAGGATTTCGAGTTATTGGTAACATCAAATTTCTTTTTTAAAAACTTAGGAAGAATATTGACAAAGTTAGATGTACTTTTCTGTGCTTTTAGTATTTCTCTTGGTAAATATTTTAAAAGGAAAGCCTTCCAGTAATCTCTCAAGGAAACCATTATTAAGAGTACTGTTATAAATCTGGCTATACTTTTGTGCATGTTCAAATATATATACATCATATGTATATATATACATGTATAATGTACATATATTTTTGAGTGTATGTGTATATAACTTTTGTATTAGTAGGTTCCTATATACATCCTATTCTGGGGCTTGGTTTTCTCACGGATATCATGAATATTTTTTCATATACTAATACTGATCTGAATTATCCTTTAACAAATTTTGTGCGATTTCATCATGTGGATGTACGATGATTTATTTCTTTAACGCATTATCAGCCAAGGAATATTTAAATCATGTCTCCTCTCCCTCTTCCTTGCCGCCTTCATGCCCCTCCTCCTCCTCTGCCCCCCTTTCCTATTATTATAAGCAACACAGCAATAGATATCTTTTGACATACATGTTTGCACAGTAATACAATTAATTCCTTGGGTTAGATTCTTAGATGTAAAATCATGGGTCAAAGCAAAACACTCTCCTTTTTACTAAATATGACCACATTTCCCTCTAGAGAAGACAGTCCAGCCGAACTTGCTTCAGTGATGGAAATGTTCTCTGTCCGCCCTGTCCAGTACCCTCGCCACTAGCCACAGTGGCTACTTGAGCACTTGAAATGGGGCTAAGAGTGAGTAAGGAACTGGCTTCATTTTATTTAAATTCAGTTTTAGGAGCCACATGGGGTCAGTGACTCCCACGGGTCTGAGAGCTTGCCTGGTTTCTCTCTCCTGTCTGTTAGGGAGAAAACCACTCTTCCCCTCCCTTCTGCTGGGGGTGGAGGGTGGGCTGTGGGAGGGAGCTTCCCAAGGTCCCCACACCAGCTGTTATCGGTCTGCTTTATTTGTTTGGCTTCCATAGACGATTTGCCTCGAAAACAGTTGTATGGCTAAAAAGCTTGAGAAGTCCTGAATTAAGGCTTTCCAAGCCCCCTTCCTGTTCACAGAGGTCAATCTGATTCAGCCAGAATGGTGGGATGGCTGGATACAGGCGAGGCGTTAACTAGCTGTGCGTCTTGCTGTTAGAGCAACAGCATTTGAGACCCATGAAGAGCAACACATCGGTTATCTGTTGGCAAGAGGCCTTGGCAAAGGTGATGAGATGCCACCTGCTGTCAGCGTATTGAGTGTCTGCTTCCTCTTTCAGGGTAAAGGCCCCAAAGCTGTCATCAGCATCAAGGACTTGAATGCCACCTTCCAAACAGAGAAGATAGGGAACCCCCACGGGCTGCAGATCACCTACAGGCAAGAGGGCCACCTCAGGAACCTGTTTGTGTATCACGAGACTGGGAAGGTGAGTTCACCAGCCTCCAGCCCTGTGCCCCAGGACACGCAGGCCCAGCTCACTGACTCCCTTGGTCAGCTGCTCTTGAGACTATCTGCTGCTGTTTGCCTTCACCTGTGGTCACTTTCCAGTCTGAGGTACAGAGGTATGAGGAAGGCAGGGAGAGGAACATGGCAGGTTCCGAGGATGTGTCTAGACAGTGGGCCGCCCCCAAGGGGAGTCTGATGCCCCGGGGAAGGCAAACCAGGCAGGGCCAGAGATTCTGAATATGGGGGGAGGCGTGGGGAGAAGATCAGGCAGTGGGACACTCCGCGGCCTTGCTTCTCAATGTGTGGTCCTGCGTCGGCGGCGTGAACATCACCTGGGAACTTATTAGAACTAAAGTCTCAGGCCCACCCTGGACTTGCTGGAACTGCATTTTAACAGGATCCTCAGGGGATCCTTATGCACATTAAAGTTGAGAGGCACTGCTTAAGGGTCCAGGAAATCAGCTCAGTCAGAGAAGAGCAGGCCAACAGTCCAGGTCCAAAGAATAAGCTGGATCAGAATGAGCAGAGTCACGTGACTGGGCAGGGGCCAGAGATGCTTAGCGAGGGGCGGGGCGGCTGGTAAAGGAGGGAGCTGACGTTCTGCAAGCATCTGTTAATTCTGGGCCAGGCACTGTCCTTGGTGGTCACTATGCATCATTTCCTAATCCTCAAAACAACCCTAGAAATGTTTTATCTCCTTTTTACTGAGGCATGGATGTATTAAGTAACTTACTCAGGGTCACAGAGTCGATGGTCGCTGAGCCTTCACCCACTTACTACCCCTGTGCCTCTGCTGGAGGAAGAACCCTTGGCGGCAGGGGCCAGGAGCCTGATACAGAGGCCAGATGTCCCCCAGGGGCCCTAGCACCCGGATGGTGACCCTGGGCCGCCCTCCCAGCAGGCTTCATGCTTTCTCCATAGTGCGGGCAGAGCCCCGGGGAATGTGGTCTGATGCGCGGGGGGTTGGAGTCAGAAGCTGGAGCGCTGGCTCGGCCATTCTGGTTGTGTTACTGGGGCAGGTCCCTTCCCTCCTAAGGCTGCTCGTTTATGGATTAGGACGCCCACCTCCCAGAGGGGCTGAGGGTTGAGTGACCACGAGGCAGGAACGTGAAAGCGTTTCCTTACCGTGAAGTGCGCTGCAAACGTCAGCCGCTACTGTTCTCTGCTCACGATTGTAGCAGATGTAAAAGGTAAAATCTGTACCACTTGTTCCTTCATGAGTTCACTCTCAGTCAGTTCTGTGCGAGCTCCGGAGCGTGTGGGAGTGCGTGGGGCAGAGCCGTGGGTGGGCCCCGAGGGCTCACGGTCTCTGCAGGGAGGCAGATGAGGAACTCGGCCCTGAGCCCTGGGATGGGCGGGGCCGCGCTCCGCACCTGCAGGTGGCCGCGTCTGGGGGCGGGGGCGGCTCAGAAGGCTTTCCAGAGGAGGGAGTTTCTGTTTCAAAATTATGGAATATGCTGAAAAGGACATGCAAACCGGTAGAAAGGGGGCAAGAATGGGACAGATACAGGGGTATTTGCGCGTGAGAGAGGGCGCTCTCTCCTTCTCACAGGGGCGCACTGTTCTGTGACACCAGGGGTGCAAGTAAATGTCCCGCTTCTCTAAATGCAAGGACACCATTCCCCAGATTGGCAAGAAATTTAGTCTTGTTCGTGTTTCTTGACTCCGTCCCTTGGTTTCACCAGAATCTTGGGAAAGCCTGTGCGGTCTGGACAACTCGGAGGATGTCCCTGGCTCTCAGCGCCTGGCGGGCTGGCTGCCTGGGTCCCTGTGGCGGCTCCCTGTGCCCGTCGCTGCCACAGGGACTTGTGCTGAGGCGCCCAGGGGCTCTGACACTAAGGGTCCTGGCTGCTGCCACCTGCCCTGTTGTGGAGCGTCTGACGCCCTGCCTCTGGCCATCCTCCTCTTGCTCGGGACGCCCCAGCTTCCCTGCAGGCAGGCATAAACGCAGGGCTGCAAGCTCACGTGTGTAGGAGCCAGACAGGTCGTCTCAAAGTGATGTGGACGCTCTCAGGCCGTGGCCAACAGGGAAACCTGTAGAAAGAATTGAAACAAACAAAACTTCAGGAGCCAAACAAACGTGGGTGCAGGTTGGATTTGGCCTCAGGATCCCCAGAAAGTGCCCAAAGTGGAGGTCTGGATGGGTCATTTCAGGAATGGCCCCTTTTCCTTAGTGCCGGAGACCCAAGAAGGTTCTTGACTCCCAGGGCAGGGCTCAGGACTCTGAATGCTCAGCCTCTGTGCCTGGTGTACATGACCTGTGAGGGAGAAACGGTAATTACGTTTCATTGTTTTATAACCATATTCAAATGAATTTCTCAGTGGCCATATTACATCAAAGAGCAGCCGTGCAGATACTTGAACACGTCTTTTAGCCTCCCTGGTTCCAGATTCCAAGGAGGAAGCATCTGAAAAGCCCAGTCCAGCCTCTGCATTGGTCCAGCCCTGGCCCAGCTCCCATGGCCGAGGAGGGGGCGGGTCATAGCCAAGGCGACAGCAGTTGTGGGTGGGGGTGGGCAGGTGAGATTGGATGGGGCAGTTCTCCCAGAAGCAGGGCTTGGGCTGAGCAAAAATCTCTGACAGCATCTAAATTAGCCTCCAGGATGAGCAGCATGTCCGCGGTAGAAGATGTTGATGAGGTGAGGGGAGACAGGTGGTGAGGCAGCGCTCCAGGAGGAGGGAACGGCGCGTGCTGGGGGGTCAGGTGGGGGATGTTGCAAATGGTTTTGTGTGCAAGGAGTTCAGAGGGCAGGGAAAGTCACCCTAAAGAATTCGGACTTTTTTCCTAAGGATAGTGGAAAAGACTCTAAGCTAGACTTGTTTAGATGTGCAATTAGGAAATCACTCTGATGCCATGGGAAGGACTGACTGGAGAGAAGCAGAGCCAGCTAGATGCACAGCTCTCCGAGGGAGAGGTGAGGGCGGGCCACGCCGCTGAGGGACGCCCTGTCCCGGAGTGACGGTAGAAGGTCCAAGCCAGCTCTGGCCTAAGCTGCCCTCCAGGCAACGAGCACTCCTGTGTAGGAGCGTCCCCGGGGCACCTGCCCGCCTGAAAGCCGGGCTCTCGTGTCTGACGACCCTTGCTCCATGACGTGTGTCCCGTTGGCGGGAATCACAGCACCCGAGAGCTTGTTAGGATACAGAATCAGGCCCCACCCCAACCCAGTGATTCCACATCTGCAATTTAACGAGATCTCCAGGTGATTCGTACACACATTAGAAAGTTCCAAGCACTGTGCTAGGTCACTGCATAACTCCCTTTCCCTTAGAGGGGAGTTCACCTTTCCCAGGCTCTGGGGATCTCCCAGGCAGGGCTGTGCACTTGCTCGGGTGAGGCCCTGGGCTCTGGCCTTCCTCCCAGATGCCTGGGGTCAGCCCACAGGCCCGAGGGAAACGTGGGGTGTGTGCACGTGCTGAATGAATGTGCCAAACTAGCTAGCTTCCTGTCAACAGACTCAGGTCCCCCTACTCCGTCTCTCTGCCCGCCATTTGTCCTTTGCAATTCTCTCCGCAGGAGATAGTGGACTGGTTCAATGCCCTCCGTGCAGCCCGTCTGCAGTACCTAAAAATGGCCTTTCCTGAGCGACCAGAGTGCGAGGTGAGCTAAATGTAGACCCCTACTTCTGAGCCTCCTCTCTGCCACCTCTCCTCCTCTCCTTGTCTGGTGACCTAAAAACCACTCAGAGCCCAGCCTGGGTTGGTCTGTGGGCTCGACCTTGAGAAGAGGCGGGGCCGCCTCAGAGGAAACCACAGGCTGTGTCCTGGGGAGGCCGGGAGCCTCCAGAGCGGGCTGGGCTCTTGCCTGTCGGGGCGCGCGGCCGCCAGGCGCAGGGTCGAGGGCTCAGGATTTGGGCGTCCCTCTCTGATTCCTCCTCGCACTAAAATGCACCAACGATCACTACCATACTGCTTCTGAAGTGCTTCTGAGCCCATTTTATCTTGCAATCCCCTTTATCTAGTAATCCCTTAAAGCAGGCAGTTAGGGGTGGTTATCCCCATTTTGCCGATAAGAAACCGAGTCCCAGGGAGGTCAAGAGAATAACTGAAGGTGCTCTGCTCACCCTACCCTCCTTTTGGGCTCTGGTCTCGGGAAGGCAAAAGGATCTTCCCTGCTACAGCTCTACCCGGAAAAGGCTACTTTCATGGCCAAGGCAGTGGTGAGCCTGAGCGCTTCCTGTTGATCGTCCTCAGACATCCGGGGTATCCGTCTACGCCTCTTGGCTTGTCTAGGGAAGCTGGCATAGTGGGGGGCAGAGGACGCTGAGTGCACATGTGAATGCTCTGTTGATGACAAGCTATGTGACTGCTGCAGGTCACACCACCTCTCTGGGCATCTGTGTTCACACCTGTAAGGTGGCAGTTAGTCTGGGTCATCTCAGGGTCCCTTCCAGCCATGGCCTGGTGACTGTTTTAGACCCTGCTCTAAGAGGATTGTGTGAGTATTGGAGGCGGACAGACCATGTTAGTCGTGGGATTTCCTTATTCCAAACTCTTAGACCCTCCTTGAAATCTAATTGTTCCTTAATTCCAAGGTTTGCAGGGAGCTAAGTGTGTGGAATGGGGGACATTCTCCAGGCTGAGCAGTGTGCCAATATGGCAACTCTCAGGGACAGTTCCAGCCGGGCCTGCATCAGAGCCCTCCAGGCCTGCAGAGTCAGCAGCCAGAACTCCCCTGCTGGCAGGGCGTTGGGAGTGCTGACTGCTGACTGGAGGAGACAGAGGACAAAGTGCAGACTAGGCTGTGTTGATCTGGGCCAGCTCTCCAACTTTGCTGACTCCTGCAGAAGAAACTGGTCTCTGGCCAAAGTTCTCAGTATCCTCTTGCCTCCCTCATCCTCCATCGTCAACTGTTACCTACCCCTAATCTCCTCCCTACCTGCCTCTGTCTTTCCTCCCCCCTTGTCGCTGCATGATGTGAGGTTCTGGGCAATCACCCAGGCCTGGCTCTTGTGTAGGGATCCAGATTCCAGAAACCTGAGCAGTTGTGGTCCTGTACTAAGACGTGCATGGACTCTGAAGTCAGAGAAGCTGCTGTGTTACTTAGGGCAAGTCATCTTACCTCTCTGAGCCTCAGTTTACTCATCTGTCTCTCTGGGGACAATACCTACCTTCCAGGGCTATTGTGAGACTCGTGTGAGCCCAGGAATCTGAGGTTCAGTAAGTGGCCTCCAGCCATGTGGTTTTCCTTCTTCTAAGTGTTTCCCTGGGCCCAGAGCGGCCCTGCCCTGGCTCAGGCTGACTACTGAGCAGTTTGAGACCCTTGTCTTTTCTCCAAATGAAGGAACTGGAGCCGACAGAATGTATGCTAGGGAAGGGGGAGTGGTACAGTCTATATGTTCATTTTTGGCCCCTTTCAGACTTCCCATTCCTACTCCCTGGACCTCTCTTCTCCTTTGCCCCTGCCCTGGGCCTGGAGCTCTGGAGAACCCCTTCTGTTCGTGGGAGACTGGGCTGTCATTTGAAGCTCTGGACTTGCCAGCTTGGTCCTCTGGACTGAGGCCAGCATCAATCCCTGCCAACTTCTCAGGGCGTAGATGGCAAGCTGGAAGGGATCCTGGAGATCACATAATCTGGTCTCCACATTGTGCGAGGGAAAGAGGCCCAAAGAGACGAAGGCCTTACCAAGGTGACACAGCTGGTTGAGGTCAGGCCTGGAGCTGGAACTCAGGTCCTCGCTCTCTAGTGGCCCACTCTGTCCCCCCATCCCGTGGCCCTGGGTCACAATCCCCACCCACGACCAGGTCTGATCCAGGGCTCTGGCACGTTCATGCTTTAGCACCATGGTGCAGTGGTAGGAACACCGCTAGTGCCAGCCTGCTGCCCATCCGCCCCAGGTGTGAGGCCCGGCTCTTCATCCCACCAGCGACACGACATCAGGAAAAACCCTAACCCCTCTCTGAGGTCTGGTTTCTGCACAGACTCAACAAGGATGACAATATCCACCTCACAGGGTGATTAAGAATTGTACCCAGAGTCTGACACACAGTAAACCTTCAGAATATGTCCCCGACACCAGGAGGGTCTCCTTGGTGCGACCTCCTGTGGTTCCTGAACGAGTCCTAGACTAGGTCCTGAAGACGTGCCGTGCTGGGAAGCTCTGCAGACATCTGGGGTGCTGTCGTCTGACTCTGTTGAAATATTAATATTACATCCATACCACATTCCAAATATGACGTTGTGAACCAAGAGCACACATCCTTCCCCATTCCCAACTTCCCCTTTATCGGGGAGCTAA
The DNA here is from genome assembly GCA_029783875.1 of Phataginus tricuspis. Lineage (NCBI taxonomy): Eukaryota > Metazoa > Chordata > Mammalia > Pholidota > Manidae > Phataginus > Phataginus tricuspis. The sequence goes on along the minus strand of JAQQAC010006923.1, from coordinate 2,103,456 downwards.
GTTCAGCGGGAACCCTGGGCCCCTGGGGTATGAGTCAGGGGATCAGCGTCTGTCTCTGTTCCCCCAGCTCGTGCCTCTCATCACCAGGGACTACCTCAAACAAGGCTTCATGGAGAAGACTGGTCCAAAGGTACCTTCCACCGCTCCCTGCAGGACTTAGGCGGCCCCTGTCCCTGTGGGCAGTGGGGCAGAATTCGGGAGGGAGGAAAATGGGGCAGTGGCAGGTGGGAAGATGGAAGGCAAGTAAACTAGGGTGTGTGAGTTCCCGGGGTGAAGGCGGAGGAGGGCCCGTTAGCAGGTGTGTGACCGGGGCTGCCGGGGCTTCTCTGGGTCCCTGCGCCTCTCCCTCTTCTCAGATCACCATCGGCTCTGCACTCTTAACTACGCGTAACTGACTCCCATTCTACCCCTGGGAAGCAGAGGTGGAGAAGGCCTCCCTGGGAGATAGCTTTTGCTCTCCCCGTAACCCCGGTGTGCTCTGTGTGCTGGCGGCCTGCCAAGACCATCCAAGTGAGACGGGCTAACGACTGGTCCAAGAACACACACCTACGCCCCTGGCGCAGAAGCCAGCGTGGCCACCAGGCGTCCTCCCCGGCATGCATGTCTCCCCCACCCGGGCCTCTGCTCTCCTTTGCTAAACCCGCCCCAGCCCCCAGGGCTGCCCATTCCCGCCTCTCTGTGGGGAAGGGAAGACTTGGGTGCCTCCCGCAGCCCCCCGCAGGGTGGAGGCGCCTGCTGCCCAGGACATGTCAGCCTCCGCCCAGAGGCCGGGCAGGCGAGGCTGGAGCGGGTCCGGGTGGTCGCGAGGGCGGACGGGAGGCAGGACAGCACAGGGAGCGCCCTAAGGCCGGAACAGCTCCCCAAACACAGCACCGCATGCTTTTTCTTTACGGTGTTAATGTGTTGAGCGGATGGTTGAGAGCACGGTGAAAGGTGTTCGGCCGTCGGCGTGGAAGGAGGCCTGGGACGGCCGAAAGCTAGGCAGAGGGCTGCGCATTCTGTCCTCCCCCCTTGCCAGCCGCGCGGAGCCCGGGCCGTGGTTCCCGCCCGGGGCTCGCGCTCCCTGACCTTGGTTACAGTTCGGTGGGGCGGCGCCTTCGCTATTGCTGAGCAGTAGCCGCTTCTGCTCTCTCCCGCTTCCTTTTCCTGCGCCTTCCTGTCTACAGCGTGAGAAGAGGAAAGGCGTCTTCCAGCCGCGCAGAGGCAGCGCCTGGAGCGGCAGGGCGATGCGGAGCCGGGCGGTAGGAGGCGGGCAGGGCCTGCAGAGCTCTGCCGCCTCAGGCAGGAATCCCGGCGTGTCTGGCCGCAGCGCGGCATGGCTCCGGTGGCCTAACCCGGGCTGGGCCTCTGACCTGCTCCCTGGCGTGGCCGACCCTGGTACAGGTTTCCTCTTTTGCAGCAGAGAGAACCTTTCAAGAAACGGTGGTTTGCCCTGGATCCGCAGGAGCGGAGGCTGCTCTATTACAAGAACCCCCTGGTAAGAGCCGCTGTCAGCCCCTCCCCGTGCGCCCCAGACGGAGAGGTGGAGGTGGAGGCGGTGCTGCTGAAGGACCCTGGAGGCGCTAAGGGGCTGGAGAAACCTGGCCTAGGGGCCAGAGCCCCCGCTTTGCCTGTCTCCGAGTGTCTCCAGTGCATGAAGCTGCCCCCTCCCTCCCCTTCAGGAGGTCCTCTGCGTGTATCCAAACGCTGCCAATGTCATTAAACAGACGTTCCTGGTCCTCTAGTCTCCTGGACGCCCTTCTAACCAGGAGTGTGGAGTGGAGGGATGAGTGTGAGCTGCAGAGCTCAGCTGTCTGGGCTCCAGTTTCATTCCTGCCACTGATGTGTCCTGGACAGACTGCTTAGCTCTCTGTGCCTCAGTTTCCTCCTCCGGAGCACAGGCGTGATAACAGTGGCTTCCTCAGAGGTTGCCGTGAGGAGTATATGAGTTACTACATGTAAAGCACTTGAATTCCTGGTGCATAGTAAGCGCTCCCTAAATGTGAAGCATCATTTTAACAGATGACAGGCATGATTTATTTTATTGTTTTAGCCTTTCAGCTTCTGGGTCCCACCTAGAGGAAACCCCCAGCAGAGACCCCGTACCCCACTCCCATCCTGTCTCCACACATCCCTTTTCAAAAATAGAGCTTAGGGGCTGTCAGGACTGCAGGTGCCCCTCTGCCCCAGGGGTGGCCTCCGGCGACCATGTGTCCTCTATTTTCAGGATGCCTTTGAACAGGGCCAGGTCTTTCTCGGGAGCAATGAGCAGGGCTATGAGGTGCATGAAGACCTGCCCAAGGGCGTCCGAGGGAATCGCTGGAAGGCCGGCCTCACCGTCGTCACCCCTCAGCGGAGGTTCATGTTCACTTGCCCCAGCGAGAAGGAGCAGCGGGAATGGCTGGAGAGTTTTCGGGATGTCCTCTCCCACCCCTTGACGCCCCTCAACCTCCTCAGTAAGACGCAGGCCCTGGGGCTTGCTCTTTTGTCCAAGGGCAGAGGGCAGAGAGGGGCTTCTTCACTGGGGCTCTCCGTGGGCCCCGCAGCTGAGGTCATGACTCCTGATTGCACTCTTTCCATTTCTTCTCCCCCTGCCGGAGAAAAATACAGACAGTGCACATTATTGCCAAAGAAAAATACAGACGGTGCACATTATTGCCAAAGAAAAATACAGACGGTGCACATTATTGCCAGAGAAAAATACAGACGGTGCACATTATTGCCAGAGAAAAATACAGACAGTGCACATTATTGCCAGAGAAAAATACAGACGGTGCACATTATTGCCAGAAAGCTCTCTCCATGCATGCGGAGCTCCTCCACTGGGAGCCCTTCCCCATTAGCATCTGGAGGAGTTTCACCCTGGTTTGCAGGCTGAGGACCGCGGGTCAGATCCTCCCCTCTCTACCCCAGTGAGTTCAGGAGCCAGGCATCTTCTCTCTACCTCCACTCCCTCCCACCCCTCCACACCAAGTCCCTTTTCTTGTGAGAAAACCCTGGCCTGTTGGTATGAGGTGAGGTCACCCCCGCTGGGCGGCTCCAGGGAGTTTGGGTTCCTCCCCAGTCCCAGAGGGAAGGATATTTTTAGTGCCCTTCTTTTCTCTGGGTCCTGCTTTCTGTCTGCCTCTCCCGCTCCTCCCCTCCACCCCAGATGGGTCCCGTGGAGGCTTCCCTCTCTGCTGACAGTCCCCTGATAAAAGAGCCCGAAACTTCTGGTGCAGGGCCTAGATTTGGGCACCAAGGAGAAGCGGGCTTTGGAAAAGTACTGACTGCACAGGTGACCCCACATGACCCCTCGGGAGAAACCTTTGTGCCCTTTGAGCCTCACCAGCGTAGACGCACTCTTCACTTTCTAAAATCCCAGAGCCGGAGAGCCTCGGGTTGGTAGTGTTAGTAAAGCACGCCCGCTGATGCTTCCTTTTCTGCTTTGGGAAAGAGTCTGACTCTGTCTGTTTGCTTCTGTGTCTCTCACTCTGTGCTTTTCCCTCCTCTCCCCCTTTCAGTCCCTCTTTTATTCTGGTTCCCCTGTCGCTGTGCCACTGTCCCCTTGCTGTCCCTTCTCTCCAGCAGGATCGCACTGGCATGGCCACCCTGTCAGCCCTCTCTTGTTCCCCTTGCAGCTGCCGCTACAGAGAGTGACCGCAGCAGCAGGTGACCCACCGCCTGAGGAGCCGGCCGGCCACCGGCCCCCTGGGGCTCCTGGGGGGAGGAGGAGTTCTCACCTGGCCTGAGTCGCCGGCAGCAGTGCCCTGCAGAGGGCAGCCAAGACCTGCGGCTCCTAGGCCTCCCTGCTGCCCAGCCCTGGGGGTCGGGGGACCTAGTGCGTGTCCTTAAGGCCCAGGACATCCGAAGTGAGGGCACTGGAATGGAATGGTACCCACAGCACCACACAAGTTGTATGCTTGCTCCAGAAAAAAATATTTAATCTGAATCTAACCGTGAAGAAACAATTAGACAAATCCGTATCAGGGCCATTCTGCAAAACAGCTGGCCTGGGCTCTTCAAAAATGTCAGTATCATCAAAGCTAAAGCAGTGTGCAAACTGTTCCAGATTAAAGGAGGTTAAAGAAGCCACAAAATATAATTCATTATTCTTGATAGGATCCTGGATTTACAAAAAACAGATATAAAGGATAGAATTGAGCTAAATGGGGAAATTTGAATATGGCTGTATATTAGCCAATAGTATTGTGAGATTGTGATAATCATGCTGCATTTATGTAGGAGGTTGCTCTTGCCCTTAGGGGGGCTCAGGTGTTCACGGGTAAAATGCAATAATTTCCAGTCCACAGCTGACTCTTAAATGGTTCAGCAAAAAGTGAGTGTATGTGTATATGTGTATGCATAGAGTATATACATGTATACATATATATGTATTGTGTGTATATATGAAAGGACACACGCATACACACACACACACACACACATACAGGGAGAGTGAGAAAGTGGGCCACTGTGCAAAATGTTAGCAAATGATGAATTTAGATGACGTATAGGTGGGTCTTTATTATCCTATTACTGCAAATTCTCTATAGATTTGAAATTTCTCAAATTAAAAAGTTGGAGCAATAATTTTTAAAAACATCCACTTTTCACTCCTCAAAAACAGTGTTTTTTCCTATGAAAGTCCCATCTTCGTGCACATTTGAGAATAAATAAAAGCCTAGATAATACAAAAAAAACCGGCATCCACACTGATCATCGCCATGCCCTGGAGGGAAGCAAGCCAAGGAGACAGCGCCCCGGGGCCCCGGGGCGGAGAGCTGTCCAGCCTGCACGCCAGGTCTGGCCTTGAGACTTGGAAAGCTCACTTCCCTACTTCTGTGCCAAGGTTTTTTCTCTTTCTGATGAGGTAGAAACAATTGCAATTCACTGGAAGCAATGAGTATTTTTGAGTACGTCCCAGGTGCCAGGCTCTGTGCCAAGCCCCGAGAAAGGCAGGAGCCAGGTAATCTGGTCCCTCCTGTCACAGGCTTCCGACTGCTGGAAGGCAGCCCTTACACTGGGCAGGACAGCGCAGAGAGTGGTCGGGAGGGAGAAGTACAGGATGCCGTGGGGTCCCATGGCAACAGGGTTTACCCTGACTAAGGGGGAGAGGGGACCCTCCTTCCTCTCCAGAACGCAATGTTGAAAATTAAAGCTGTTTAGAGGTTAGTCAAAAGGAAGAGGGCAAGGAAAACACTAGACTGAGGGAAGAAAGTGTTCAAAGGTCTGGAAATGGGGGAGAGGAAATGAAAGAAATCTCCAGTGGCTGAAATGTTAAAGAACCAGAACACCGAGGTCTCTGCTCTGTGATTCTTTGTTCCTCTGAGCCATATGCAGAGAGACATTGGGTGTTCTCTGTGCATTTCAGTGGAGACCCGTGGGCTTCGGAGGGCCTTTAAGAGTCTCTGCTTTCGATGGGATCCCCCAGTCAGAGAACAAGCAACATCACCGGGATGTCTTCCCTGAGGCTTCCTGACGGCCCAGATGGAGACCCGGGGGCTTCCTCCTCTGGCTCCTAAAACACCTTGAAACCATTTGTGTCAGCACCGGCTCTGCTGGGTTGTATAATAAAGGTTAGTTTACTTGTCTGCCTCTTTTTTACCACCCATGAGCTCTGTTGGCTGCACTCTGCTAAGTTCTGAGGATAAGAAAATCAATAAAGGCATAGTTTCACCCTCAAGGAACGTATGGTGCAGAGGGGAAGAAAGAGAAATGAACAGGAGGCAGGAAGGAAGCTGCTGGGGGAGGGAAAATGGGATTCTCAGAGCCCCTCAGAGGGCAGAGAAGAGGCACAGAGATGGAGATAAAGTCCCAGAGAGATGAAGTGCCTGCTTTTGGTTTTCCAAGATGGACTGGATCTCTGTCTTTGAGCTCCCTGAGGATAACGCTAGACTTTTACAGTAAATCCTCTTCTCCCTTTTCACTTGTTAGCACAAGAAAGTTCCTGTTAGTTGAATCAGTCCTGACCAATAAATATCTCCAGAGGAGGGGTTATCTGTGCTGAATCCTGAAGGATGAGTAGAAAGCCCTTGGGGTGGTGTGGGGGAAGGCAGAGAGAGAAGTGTATACAGAGTCCCAGTGACAAGACAGACAGCACAGGCCTGTTCGGAAACTTCAAGTAATTGAATATGACTAGAGCACGGATTGTTGGGGGCAGGACTGGGGGAGAGGAGCAGTAAGGACAGATCAGATGGGAGGAGAGTCTGCTTCTAGTAAAGGCGGAGTAGCTCCTGTCAGAACAACCTTTCCACACATAACAATTAGAAACTCTGTACAGACTCTAACAAAACAATGATCTGGAAAATGACCTAGAGCAAGCAGAAATCAAAGAGGAGCTGTTGTAAGAAAGAAGCAAGGAGGGGCATGAGTGAATCTTTTAGCTTTTCACCCGAGGGCAGGTGCCTCAAGAGGCCACTGAAACTCTAATGGAAACCTTCCATTTTACTGATTGAAAAATAGAGGGCGGAGTTTAAGGGCAGCGTGGCAGCTGGAAGGTGAGGGGGGGGGGCCACAGGTGGGGAGCTCGGAATTCTGGCCACCTGCTGCTGTTGAGCACTGGAGGGTGACTAAGGGGACAAAGGGATTGCATTTTTTAATTTTACTTAATTTTGTCTAATTTTAAGTAATTTAAATTATTTCGCCTTCAAATATGATTTAGTATTTGGTAAAACTATATTTCATTTTAACCATTGCATTAAATATTTACTACAGTTTTGGAAAAATAATTTTTAATGATGAGGAAAAGACTAAAAACTAAATTTGTAAGGAGTGGAGGGTCTTCGATTAAGCTACCAAACAATTGTCTGTAGAGTACAAGATCTTTCTAATGAGGCCAAACATCAATTCATTCACAATTTGAAAAAATCCAAGCACTTTTCTTTAGCTTTAGGTGAGTTGTGTGATACAAGACTAACAATGAATAATTTGGGTAAGTTTTGTTGGAAAGTAGCTTTAAATTTATGAGGAAATGTCAATTCACTGCCCCCCCAAAATCAAACTCACACTGTAAATAGTTTTAAACCTTTTACCTCTGTTAAAAAAGAATTTCAGATGGATAGGGAAAACCTGATTTCTATCGTTACAGATGGTTCTTCAGCTATTTTAGGTTAAAGAAATTCAAATATGTTGAGATTTTAAAATAAGAGACTGACAGTTCCTTTATGGCTTTGCCCATTGTATGATACCTAGTGAACATATTTGTGTTCAGTTTTCTGAAGCAGACTGTGAAAATTGTCATGGATACAGTTATTAAAATTACTCAGCATGTGCTAGCCAATGCTATACATCACTGCCCGTTTATGGAACCTGTTCAGAGACAGAAGACAATTTAGTGATCTCATGTTCTTTGCTAAATGCTTTCAGTTGGGTTTTGGACGAGTTTTATAATCATTTACTGGACTGTTCATTTCAATACAAGATTTTCTTGAAACCGAAGGAAGCTTGCAGGATATTCAGTAATCGGAGACATAGGCGCTGTAATTGTTTTCTCCCTGATGTCACACTGCATACGAGTGAGCTCATTTTGAAGCTCCAAGGAAAGGAAAAGTGAATTTGTGACCTAGCTAGACAGGTAACAAGAATTTATGTTGAAACTAAAGTGCTTAGTAATACAAATCAATAATAATAATTTTACACATTTTTATGACATGAATATGCAGAATATTTTAATTATAATCTACAGTGATATGAAAGTTGCCACAAAGACTACAAGAAAAATTTGAAGAATGCTTTATTGATACTGAAGTTGCTTTTAAATACATGTACTATCTATCTGAAATAATACTGCGTTCACTCGAGTTCGTGAATGTATTCAACTTGCACAGGCACGGTTTTCAAACATACACTTTTACATCAAAGCTAAATCAGTTTTTCCCAAAAGACGAAAAGCATGTCAGCCAGTGCAAATCTGAGTATTAAAGGAAGACTATGTTTTGACAGTTCACTCAGTTATTGGAAAACTTTTAAGTGTATTTGCAACAACTTGGGTATGTGAACTTTTCAACTGCAAATTTTATGAAATCTAATTGCAGATGAAGTGTTTCCAATGAAAATTTAACATCTAATTTGAGATGTGCTGTAAGTGTAAAATATACACTAGATTCCAAAGGTTTAGTACAAAATGTTAATGTACATACCTCATTAAAGGATTTTATATTGATTACATGTTGAAATGATAATATTTGGTTATATTGGTTAATAAGATACATTATTAAAATTGATTTATCTGTTTCTTTTTACTTTTGGAAATACAGGTACTGAAAAATTTCAATTACATACACCGTGCACATTTCTAAGGACAGCATTTAACCGACGGTTCCACTTGAAGAAGCTAGAAAAAGAAGAGCAAAGTTAAACCCGATGCAAGCGGAGGGAAAGAAACAATAAGGCAGAAATCAATGAAATGGAAAATAGACAAATGATAGAGAAAATGAGCAGAGCCAGAAGTGGTTTTTATTTTTTAATTTTTAAAAACTTGAATACAGTTTATGTAAAATATTATATTAGCTTCAGCTGAACAGCTTAGTGATTTAACAATATGAGGATTACTAAACGCTCACTCTCATAACAGCGTAGTTCCCATCTGTTACCGTGCAAATATATTACAGTATTAAGAGCTCTGTCCCCTATGCTGTACTTCCATCCCTGTGACTAAATTATTTTATAATTCAAAATTTGCCCCTCTTCATCCCTTTACCTATTTCACCCCCTCCAACCCCACTAAAGTGTTTGTTTTTTTTTCCTAAGGACCAATAAAGATGAGAAACACTTAGCCAGACTGATGAAAAAAAAAGAGAGAATGAGAGAAAGAGAGAGACAGAGATGGGGAGAGAGTGCACGGTGACAGGTGAGACTGAGGAGGCTGGCAGCAGATCGGGAAGACGTTACAAGCCGCTTGAAAGGCTTCTGGACTCACAACCCTGGAGGCATTAGGCAAGGACATCACATGATCAAATCTGAATTTTAGAAAAACAATGCAGCCATGTAGAATGCATATTTGGATGTTTTGAATTCATATAAAGCAGAGTGGAAGTAAAGATGATGTATACTTAGTGACCTCTTCCTTCCCTTGACAGAATATGCTTTGCTCCTGAAGGATTAGCGTAACAGCAAAGCAAAGAAGGCCCTGGACGCTGCCATGGCGGCTGCCCCTTATTTCATCCAGCGCACAGACGCAAGGGGCTCGTCCCTTCTCATCTTATCTTTAGGGCCCAGTGTCATGGGGACATGTAGTAACACATTTATTTGAATTTAACAATGATGTCAGACTCTCTGATAGAAAATGAGTCTGATTGGACGAACTGGTTTGACTTCTCATAAGAACTGGCATTCCCAATTATGTTATGTGGCAAATATTTTCTATAAACTGGGTGAACTAAATCTGCAGCTTCAAACTTTCTTTTAAAGAAAATGTATTTCAAGTATAATAAAAGTACCTTTCTAAAGAAATATTAGATTGACAAAAGTGTATTGAAATGAACATTTAAATTTTCCTAGCCCTTTTTGAGTATATCAGGTTAAAAAAAGTCACTCTAAATTAAAGGGGAACTGGTATAATTAATGGTAATTTGATAAGCCTTGGTAAAGTCTTTTTAGAATAACTTCCAGAAAATGAGAAAGTAAATACTTCTAATAACTTTTGCAACACAGGTAGTTCCAAATTCTTTGCATTCAGTAAAGAAGAAAGGAAAATCTAATTAAGTTTGTCAGATGAGAGATTATTAATTCTGATTAAGTTATTGATTAATCAAATAACTATGTGACTATGCATATATCTCAAAGTGTTCAACAAAATGTGGGACATTTTTGTCATCTATATATAAATGTAGACAAGGCTTCTCAGCACTAAAATTTATAAAAACAAGAAATAGGAATAGAATTTATTGCTAACCCTTGTCTAATTCTAGTGTTAATGTTCATCACTCATATAATCCAACAGCAAAAAAAAACCAAACAAATAATACAATTTAAAAATGGGCAGGAGACCTGAATAGATATTTTTTCAAAGAAGACATACAAATGACCTGCAGGTAGGTACATGAAAAGCTGCTCTATACCACTAATCACCAGGGAAATGCAAAGCTAAATCACACCGAGATAACACCGCAGCTATTAGAATGACTATCATTAAAAAGATGAGACGTAGCAAGTATCCGCAAGGATGTGGAGAAAAGGAGGCCCTCATACACTGTTGGTGGGAATGCGAATTGGTGCAGCCAGCAGGGAACCAGTATGGAGGTTTCTCAAAAAATAGAACTCCCATATGATCCAGGAATCCTCCTTCGGGGCATCTATCTGAAGGACGTGAAACCACCAGCTTGAAGAGATAGTGTCACCTCACGTTCACTGCAGTATTATTCACAATTTCCAAGACATGGAAACAACTTAAATCTCCATTGACAGATGACTGGATAAAGAAAATGGGATATATATACTTATATATATATACATAATTCAGCCACTACAAAGAAGGAAATCTGCCTTTAGTGACAACATGCATGGACTTTGAGGGCATATTATGCTGAGAGAAATAAGTCAGACAGAAACAGACAAATATTCTATGATCTCAATTATATATGGAATCTAAAAAAGCCAAACTCACAGAAAAGGAGAGTCAGATTGTGGTTGCCAAGGGCTGGAGGGTTAGGGAAAGGGGGAGACGTTGGACAGAGGGTACACACTTTCAGTTGTAAGGTGAATCAATTCTGGGGATCTATTGTATAGGATGGTGACTATAGTCAACTATATTGTATCGTATACTTGAAAGTTGTTAAGAGAGTAGATCTTAAATGTTTACACCCTTCCCCTTAAATAAATGTAATTATGTAAGGTGATGGAGGTGTTCACTAATCTTACTGTGGTAACCACTTTGCAAGATACACATGCATCGAATAAATCATCACATTGTACACTTTAAAGTTATATGTCAATTATATCTCGATAAAGCTGGGAAAAATGTTCATCCATAGTTAAATGCATTTTTAAAGGAAACCAGCCCATCCATCTCATTAAGAGCTGTAATTCCAATAAAGTTCTTACTTCTTACTTAATAATTACTTACATAAATTCAATCCAGAAGAAACATTTAACAAGAAGTAAAAGATTCAAAATATGTACTTTTCTTGCATAGAATTATTACAAAGTAAGTGATTACAAAGTGATAAAAGACTCCCATCCTAGAATATAGTTCTGTGGAGAAAATTGATGGAAATACAAGTTTAAGAAGATGAAAGAACGATAAAATTTCCAACATAAATGAAGAACATGTTCATGCATCTTTACAGTTCAGCCTGACTACTCCACCGCTCCACCCTTTCTTAAAGCCACTGCATGTTCAGGAGGGTATCCATGAAATAAAGTTTGAAGACCACTGGTTGATCCACTCTTCCAAGAAACTTGTATGCATAACTGTGAAGAGAGAGAGACTTATGTCACAGATTTTACCTTTTAAGATGGAAGCTTTCCACATGTGTGTTGGGTATCATGCTTATCTTTCAGAAAAGAGGCACAAAGAAGCTATGAGTTTATTGCAACTGAGGAAACTCCCAAACAAAATCCAGGGACTCTATCAGGATAGGTTAGGTTAGGTTAGGATAGGATAGGTGCAGCAGCCACCAGCCACTAAATCTCCGTGAACTGAACACATCTCAAGTTTCTTTCTCTGCTTGACCACATATCCTAGTGTTGGTTCGGGCAAGGGTTCTGCTCATCTTAGCTGCTCAGAGATCCAGGCCACGCAGTCAGGGCAGCTGGCAGGAAGGGATATCGTGACTTATTAGGTTTTTAAGCTGCTGGAAGTTAATAAGTATTACTTCTGTGTATTTCAAGTGGGTCATAGACGTGCCAATCCTAGAGGTGCCTAGAAAGGGAAAAGGCTGGCAACTTCCATGAGTAATGCTAGTAGGTAATTCTATTGACTAGTACCTGTCATTTCCAGTATTGGAAACATCTACAGATTTGTATTATCTGGTCCCTACTCTGAGACCAGGCAAGATGGGGTGAAATGAAATGTAAGACACTGTTAGCTCATTTCAGCAGATGAGATACTGGTGCTGATCACCGCCACTCAGTTACTATTAAGCCTGGATTTTCCCTTTTCTCTTTGGGTCTTTGAGGAGGATCTAATGCTCTTTCAGCTTCAACGTTTTCCATCTGTAATGCGCTTACATTAGAAGTAAGAGAAGAGGAGGAAGCAAGCACGAGCAGCCAGGGCCCGGCGTTCGACCTCGGGAAAACGCACTCAGTAGTACAGTTGTACTGAAGCCTGTTGAGTCACGTGCTTTCGGCCAGCAGAGGGCAGGAAGGAGACAGAAACACACCTCCGCACTGTAATCGCGACTTCAAATTTAGGGGTGACTCAACTTTGGCTGCGCGTTAGAATCATCTGGGGCAAGTTAGTTTTTAAATACCGGTGCCGGGCTCCACCCAGATAATGAAACGGGACTCTGGGGGTGGAGCCCCAACATCGGCATTTTTAAAGAGCTTCCCAGCTAAACGCGCCGGCGATTCTTTAATCCCTTCCTGCGTGTTGGAGGGTCCGGACGACGCCTCGTGGGCGCGTCCTCGTGGAAGCGTTCTTGACGCGCGTCCTCGTCTTTCTTCTAAGAGTTGTCCAAGCTGCGTTTTAATTGGGAGGGAGGCGGGTGCATCCAGCTGGAGGATCTTTGGGACGTCAGCGGCTTCGTGGCGCCTGGGGCGAGCTGATCCCCAGCGCCGGAGGCCGTGAGGACCCTCTGCCCCGGGGCGCCGCGGGTCGGCAGCCGTGGGAACGGGACGCGGCCGAGCCGGGGGAGGAAGACGCAGCGGGCGAGGAGGGGCGAGGAGGGGCGAGGAGGGGCGAGGGAGGAGCGGCCGGAGACGTCGCGGCGGGGCCCCGGCCGGCGGTCCCCGTGAGGCTGGCGGAGGACGAGCTGGGCCGCATCATCCGTCACGGGCTGCCCTGCGCCAGCTTCTCCCGGGCTGCCCGAAGGGCCTGCGGGTGTGTGCGGGCGCCGGGCGCCACAGTCCCGCCCCACCTGCCGCCAGGGCGCCGCGCCGCGGCTGTGCTGCGGGAGAACACGCGGCTGCGGGCCCTGGCGGACAAGTACGGCCGCGCGGTGCGCCCGCTGGAGGCCGGCCCCGGCCCCGGCCCCGACTCCGGCTCCGACTCGGACTCCGCGCCCGGCGCCCAGGCAGCGCCCCGGGCCCCGCGCGGCGCTGCTCCGCTGCCGGGAGGGGCGGCTCCGCTGTCCGCTCCGGCCCGCCCGCGCCGCCGGCGCCCCTTTCCCCCCAGGCTGCCCCTTTCCAGCCTTTCTACTTTTCCCTACTTTTCAGGCTAAGAGTAGAATCCGGCTTTGGAAAAGCTCAGAAAAGTAGGAAGAAGCCGGAAAAAAGAAATGACGTCTGAAATTCTATCAACCCAGCTGTTGTGCATACACCTGGGCATATTTCCACTCCTTTCCAATCTTTCCGCAGTCTGCCTGTCTGTCTTTGAAAATTACCTTGTGGCCATATATATACTAGCCATGTACCCCATTTTTAAGTTTACAGTTCATTGGTATTAGTTACATTCATAAAGTTGTGCGAGCATCACCAGTATCCATTTCCAAAACTTTTCCTCTTCGCAAACAGAAACTTCATATCCATTAAGCAGTAACTTCTCATTCCCCCGCCCCCCAACCTCTAGTAACCTCTAATCTACTTTGTCTATGTGAATTTGCCCAGTCTAGCTATTTCATGTAATTGGGGTCATTCAGTATTTGTTCCGATGTGTTTGGCTTCTTGCAGTTACTGTAATGTTTCCAGGGCTCATTCATGTTGTAACATGTGTCCAAACTTACCTTTTGTTGGCTGAATAATATTCCATTGTATGTATTACCACGTTTTGTTTATCCCACCATACGTGGTTGGACATTTGGATTGTTGCCATCATGTGGTTATTGTAATGTTGCAGTGAACATTGGTGCACAAGTATCTAAGTCCAGGTTTTCAATTCTTTTGGGTAAATATCTAGGAGTAGAATTGCTGAGCCATGTGGTAATTCTATGTTTAACTTACTGAGGAACAGCTAAACTTTTCCATAGCAACCACACCATTTTATATTTCCATCAAGAAAGTAGGAAGATTCCAGTTTTTTGATGTCCTTGCCAACATTTGTTATTTTCCATTCCCCCCTGCCCCTGCTTTTTTAAGTATAGCTTTCCGTTAGGTGTGAACTAGTATCTCATTGGGGTTTTGACAGGCATTTCCCTAATGATTAACAATGTTGCCTGACCATATTTTCATGTGCTTATGGGTCATTTTTATCTTCATCAGAGAAATGTTTACTCAAGTCCTTTGAATTTTTAAAAATTGGGTTGTCTTTTTGTTGTTGAGCTTTAGGAATTCTTTATTCTGGATATTAAACCCTTATCAGATATATGACTTGCAAATATATTCTTCCATATTGTGGATTATCTTTTTACCTTCTTGATAGTATCCTCTGATGCACAAATGTTTTAAGTTTTGATGATGTCCAATTTATCTGTTTTTTT
>JAQQAC010006923.1:2075984-2088482 GCA_029783875.1 Phataginus tricuspis | reverse complement strand
TGTGACTGCCTGACCTTTGTGCTGATTGGCCCATGAGTACTATATATATGCCTTGCTGTTTCTGCAGTAAAGGAGTCCCTGCTTTGACTGAGCTCCTTGTTGCGTCTGTTTGTCCTCGAGATTGAGGGCTGGTGATCCGGCGGACAGCCGGCCCTTGCCTCTCCCGACCTCGCCTTGCTGGGACGTGCTCTTCCCTCACTCCTCTGCAGGTTCGGGGGGGGCTTCCATGGAGGGCTAAAAACCCCGACAGTAATGAAGTAGGGGTCCACCTTCATTCTTTTTTCACATGTGTGTAGCCAGTTGTTACAGCACCATTTGTTGGGGAAAATAGGAAAAGTTCTTTCCCTAATTTTGTCTTCGTACTCTCTTGAAAATCAACCAACCATAAATTAAAGGTTGTCCTTCCATTTTTAAGAAGAGACACTGAAATGCTACTAGAAGCCCTGTGTAAATGGGGTGGGCTTCCTGACTGGTAGAAGGCTGCATTCAAGGATCATCAAACAGAGACCTGTCCGTTCATTTGAGGGGACCCCAAACTCAACATCCGCTTTTTTTAACTGAACATCCTCTTTTTTTTTTTTCCTCCTGACTTTGACTTTCACCAAAGAGGACTCCTCCAGTGTGCTGTGTTTGGTGTAAACCTGGTATCTAGCTTTTTGGGAGCTGAGTTGGAGGAAGAGGGCTCAGTGTCCCATTTTTCAGTAGGCAGATTTGAAGTCTGTTTATAAAATGGCACTTGTTTCCTCACTGGTCCTTAGGACTTTTGGTTGATAGTCAGCCTTTCCAGAGAATTACACTCCCATTGTTATTCCAGGCGGGGAGGTGAGCTGCGGGAATGGGTGCCCTTACAGAGGTTTCTGCGCTCTCTTCCTGGATCCCAGCCCACCTGCCCCTACATCCACAGGGAGCTCTGCTCCAGTGTGGGAGCGCTCTTCAGGAATTGCCTCTGGCCTCTGGCTGCCTGCCTGTGTTCAGCTCTCTCTCTGATCTCTTTGACTGTGAAACACAACTTGTTACAGTTGCTTTCCAGTTTCCAGCATAATGTTACTGTTACCTCCTTCCATGCTGTGGTCCTTGTGAGGTTAGACCATCAGACCTTGTAGGCATTTTTGTGTGCTGTCGTGAGGGACCAGAGATTGAAATGGGTTTTTTCCCTTCATTCTGTCTTGTTTACCAGACGTCACTGGTAGGTTTTTCTATTAAATAATCCTTATATTCCTAGAATAACCCTATTTTAAACATGAGTGTTTGGTTGGTTTTTCTACCTTGCTGGATTTGTTTTGCTTAATATTTGTGATTTTTAACATCTGTGTTGAAAAATGAGTTTAGTCTCTTTATTTTCTTTACTGTGCTGGTCCAGTTTTAGTATTAGAGATACATTAGTTTTATCATTTTCTTAGCATGTATTCATTGTGTTTTTGATTTTAATGAATTTGATAATTTCATTGTCTAGAGTGAGTTTTTAAAGCTGTTCAGGTCTCTTTCCTAAGTTTTGGGTACTGTCATTTAGCAGTTGTCCATTTCTTTTTAGATTTTCAAATGTGTTGGCATGAATTGATTTCTAGGATTGTCCTGGCCATGCATATATAAAATATATATACACATATAACTTTATTACAGATGTGTTGCCGTATCTGTGGGATCATGTCTCCATTGCAGGCATTGTTTATTTGTGTCTCCTCCTTTCTCACTCAAATTTGCCAGAGGCTTGTCTTCTGCGGAGCTGAGGGGCTGTGTTGTGTTCTCCATGTCGGGCCTCTCGGTGAGGCCCAGGCCCCGGCCCTGTCCTCAGGCCCATCGTGGTCAGCAGCCAGGAAAGGCAGTGCTCTCATTTGTCTTATTCTTTATTTCCGTCCCTGCAGTGCCTGCCTCTGTGCTCCTCCCATGAGGACCCCCACGGTCAGAGCTTCCTGTTCTCATTTGATGTGTTATTTCTGTTACTAAAAAGATTTATATTTTTATTATATTGAGTTTTTGAAGTTACATGATCTTGATGTTTTATGGATGTACGCTTTTAATTTTGTGCTCCAGACTTCATTCTAATTTCTTTACAAAATTTTTACGCAACACTTATTTTTTGAACATGTATTAGAGTGGGTACTGTGTTCTGAGAATGTGCTGAGCACATGGAGTAAATTACAATCTTAGGCCAACAATGAAATAAATGCAGTGTTAGCTGGGGTTAAGTGGTCTGAAGAAACATCAAAGCAGGGCAGAGAGGTGGGTTGCCAGAGGGACTTCTTATTTATGTCGTCTGACAGCTACACAGCGTTCTGTGTATATGGTCACCAGATGTTACTGAGCACGTTTCCTCTGGATACCTCAGCTGCCCTCACTCCCTGCTGCCACAGACAACCCTGTGATTAATATGCCCTTGTGGACCTGTTTGAGTCTCTCTGGGGGTGTACAACCGGGAGTGGGGTGCTGACAATGTCTCATTTCCCTGTGGGATTTCTCTACATCATGACACACTTGTATCCCCCTGTGCCCCCCAACTTAGTTCATCGAGGTTCCAGTTTCCCTGCAGCCCTGTTGGGTAACGTTGTTTTATTTTGCATTTCTCTGATTATTTGAGTCTCAGTTCACCTTCTTAGCTGCTGCGTTTTCCCCTTCTGTGACTAGAATGCCTCTTTATATCTTTACCTCTTTTTTTTTTTCTACTAGATTCCCAGCCTGTCTTGATCGGCAAGAGTCCTATATACTGTGTAGGCTTCAGCCCTGGGCAGTTTCTGATGTAGTGCGCTTACATTAATTCTAAGACACTCTTTTCCCTGTGTAAGATCTCTGAAATGAATCTTAAAGCTGCTGACAGTCACTGTCAGCCAGTGGGGGTTTTTGTTGCCTGTGTATCTGTGGACTTGGTCATGGCTGTGCTCACTGCCAGCTTCAGCTGAGGGATGAGCGCTGCTGGGAAGTCAGCTAGCCGGTGGCGGGAGAAATGGCCAGACCCCTCCAGGCGGATTAATAGGGGCTGCTGTGACTGAGGCGTGAACATCTCATTGTCAAACTTCTGCTGCCTTTTAGTAACAGCTTCCTTTCTAGACACATGTGATTTGATTGGAGGAAAGACGAGTCTGGGAATTGAGTCCAGTAAGAAAGTTCCAGCATCAACACTTGAGAGTGGGTGACACTAGCTCGCTTGTTGGGTAATTGCGGGGGTGGCAGGGGAGCGCGGGACACTCCTGAGGGCGGGGAGGAGTATCTGCACAGATCCCCATGGTGACTGCGACTTAGCAGAGGAGAGCAGACGGTTGGAACTCAGGTAGAGAGGGTGGGTTTGTCCTGAGCGACTTATCTTGCCTACACTCTCTTTTTCATAAGTGCACAAGTAGTGTGACAAAAATCTGTGCCTAAGAATGCCTAGGAGAACTTCTAATTAAATGTAAACTAAAAATTCTAGATGACAAGAAAACATCGTTACATTTTAATCAGTACTGTTTCTCTTCCTTAGTAGTAAATAAAATACAGTCAATTACATCTTAGATGTCATGAAATAGAATAAATCTCTTTATCATCCATCTATTAATTTTGTCTCTGGCGTCTTCATTGAAACAAAGTTCTTAATTTTGACTTGGTCGGATTCATCTGTTTTGGCCTCATGGTTTGGTTTGGAGACTTGTCTGAGAAATCATTTCCTACTCCAAGGTTTCATAGACATTCTTTTGCATTTTCTTCTGTTATCTTTTCCAGGATAACTTTAATGTCTGGAATTCACCTTTGTACATGGTTATTCAACTTCATTTTTCTCTGCAGAAAATTAAATATGTGTAACTTAGTAGTTTGTGGGGCACCTGCTACCATTTGCCAGGTATCTATATATACACAGTTCTCTTGAGTTCTGGGTTCTTTTATTGATCAAGCTGTCTGTTCTCACACCAATACCAAACCTGTTGTTAATGGGGTTCTGTAGTATTTGTTTGTTTCTCTGGTAAATCACCATCCTCCTTGTTTCTAAGTTCATTCGTATAATTACTGACTCTAATAGTGAGATTGTGATTTTTGATTGGGGAGGATTTTATTTTCCTTCCCTAAAGACCTCTGAGGCCTTAATTGTGGAGCTGTCTTTCTAGATTGGTGTATTTCCCTCTGTGAGGGACCCTGAAGGGTCATATGCTCCAGGATTCCTGCGTCAGGTACTCAGTATGACTTAGCACTGCAAGCCCGCATGGGGCACAGGTGTGAACCTTCCATTTCTCACTGGAAACGTCTCCCCTACTGCCAGGGCTGGGCAGAAACAAGATGACGACATCTCTGCATCGTGTTCCTCTTGTCAGCTCGCCGACTGTGGGCAGGGCTTTGGGTGTATTTACTCTGACCACTCAGTTTCTCTGTATCTTACAGTCTTTGTCGAATGGCCTTGACTTCCCCGGCAGCAGCCTTTAGGGGGCACTGGTCAGCATGCGCCTGTGCTGTCTCTGTGGGTGCCCCAACCTGCACACCAGGGGGCGCTGCGGAGGCCTAGGGCGGCCCCAGGACCGGGAGCTCAGTGACCATGGGTTCAGAGTCACAGTGGGTGGTTTTCCAGAGGAGGAGCCTGCGAAGCTGTAGGGAAGGAGGAAGAAGATACTTAGCATCTCTTCCAAGCCAGGCACTTTTATAGCAATCACCCTGAAAGTTAGGTTCTCCTCGGTTTGTAGAGGAAGAAACAGAGACTCCCAGAGGCCAGGTAATCCTGAGCTTCTGAAGCCATCGGGGCCGTAATGCCAGTGGGGTTTGCTTGGCTGACTCTACAACCCGTGTTCTTGTCACTGGGTCTTCTTGGCCTTTTATGTGAGTTCATCTGCTTCTCGAGCATTCTTTTCCTTCCTGATTTCTCAGCATCTTTTGCTGTCTTTCTCATAGAAACCATACTGAGGTTAAAACATGCCAAGAGCAGTGTGTCCCAGCCTCTCTGACCGCAGTGCGTTGTGCGGGGCAGCCCAGCACACAGGCTGAGGCGTGCGGACCGCTGCAGCACATGTGCTCGCCCTGGGAGGGGTATTCCGGCATTTCCCGGTCCGTTCTCTTCCTGTGCTTTCCTTCAGTTGAAATACGTTGGTTGTGATGAAATTGGTCTCACAACCCTTTAATGGCTCACAGTCATAGTTGGACTCTGTTTTCTGAAGCGCGGC
The DNA here is from genome assembly GCA_029783875.1 of Phataginus tricuspis. Classification (NCBI taxonomy): domain Eukaryota; kingdom Metazoa; phylum Chordata; class Mammalia; order Pholidota; family Manidae; genus Phataginus; species Phataginus tricuspis. The sequence goes on along the minus strand of JAQQAC010006923.1, from coordinate 2,083,371 downwards.
CTAGAGCTGGAGTACTGTCAGCAGAGGGCCTGATGGGCCATCTCCTCGGAGCCCATCTCCTGTTCCAGCCAAACTGAGATCCAGGTGGTCACCCTGTTTCTTTTCCTTTTTTACCCTTGGGGGTCGGGATGAGGTAGGTGGATAAGTCCTCCTAAACAGTATTCCGCCATTAACTTTAGAACTTGGAAACATATCCCACTTATTCTTTTAGTGGCTTCCTATAGGTGTCCCAGGTCACGTATGTTGAAACTTCTTAACTGTAATAGGATCGTAATTTGCTCTGCCTAGTCTTGCCTCGATCTTGATCGTTTCATATTTCCCCCATTTGTCTTATTATAGAGTGTTTTCTGAGGGACTTTATTTAGCTACTTCTTTCCTAAGTGAGTTTTAAAGTCAAAGGAAAGATTTGCTATTTATCCATCTTGGAGTTCTAGCTCACTTTTTTTTTTTTTTAATGTAAGTAGGACAGGGTAGCCTTCAGAATAGAATTAATGGCTGAATACCTGATTTTTAATACACCATTTTCTAATTTTACTTTATAACAGTTAAAAAAGCTGTGAGCCCAATATCCACCTAGGGTAGAATGATAACCCTTGTAGTCCTGTAGTGAGTGTGACAGCATGTGCCCTGTGATCCAATGTGCGCTCAGGTTTACCACTCTCTTCTCTCTTCCCCAGCCCACCAAGCCACAACATTGTGGTGAATGGAAAAGAATGCATAAACTTTGCCTCATTTAACTTTCTTGGATTGTTGGATAGCCCTAGGGTCAAGGTAAGTGGCATGTTTGCTGAAGTGGACAGATAGCATGACAGACATAAGGAACTGGACATAAAATAGGAGACCATAGAATATCAGACAGGGCTACCTAAGTGTTTACCTAGTATTCTCTTCTGATAGAGTGGTGACCTGGGTTTTGGCAGAGGACAGCAAGAGTGGCTAACATGGCTTAGTGTTGGGGGACACCCAGAGAATTGTGTGAGCCAGACCCGGATGACAGGTGGAGATGTATCTAGGACGTGCTCCATCTCCTCGTGGGACTGCGGGCCAGTAAACATTTTTGAGGAAAGGCTTATGGTTACAAAAGTATATGGAGTTAATGCCAAGAATTAAAGGCACCGAGTTAACCAGGTTTTGATAATCGAGCTACTACATCTTTTCAGTGCTTTAAGTAGAATTCCTAAATCTTTACATCTCCCTGTTAGAATTGTCCTAGTTCTAAGGAAGAAAGGAAAGTGGGGGAGGGAGGGAGGACCTATGTGGGTTAAAGAATAGGAAGTGTCAGTTTCAAACTCTTAAAGGTAAATTATTAAAATCTAATTTTTTTACTTCCCCAAAGGCAGCAGCTTTGGCGTCTCTAAAGAAGTATGGCGTGGGGACTTGTGGACCTAGAGGATTGTATGGCACGTTTGGTATGTTTCTGTCATATTTTCAGATTACTATTTTCAAGAATTAAGATTCAACCTGATCTTGGAAAAGCTCTTGGAAAAGATGTCCTTAATCAGTTGTGCTGGTGAGCCGGTGAGTGTGCTTCTTACCTAACCACGTAACCTCGGGGACATCTTGCATTTGGAGCCACTGGTGGGAGATGCGTTGGTCGGGGATTGCACATCACTTGTGGAGAAGAGCTGTGGTGCCCCAGCTGTGCAGTGTCGGTAGGGCGGGGTGACGCCTGAGCGGCCGTGGCACACGCCTCAGGAGAAGGGGGTGAGGAGGCCGTTTGTTCCTGTCATGCATGACCATAGTTGTGTGGGAAGGGTCCAGCTTCAGGGAGCTCTGCTCTTCCCCATCTCCCAGCTGTCATGTCGAGGACACTGCCCGTGTCTGCAGGGCTGAAGCCAGGTCAGTGTGGGAGGGTAGGAGGGTAGGCAGCACGCCTGTGTGGTGAGCGGGTGGCGCTGTGCCTCCTGTCCCCGTTCCACTGGTGTGAGTGTGACCTGGGTCATGCCTGCTGCAGAGGACATTGGGGGATAGTTCCTGTGAGCAGCCTCACGTGCAGGAGGAAAGACCAGAACAGACGGGGGGCCAGAGACTGTGTGGCTCTTTTCTTTCCCGAATGCAGGTGGGGGATCATTGATTTCCTTGTGTGTGGTTGACCTGGGCACAGGCTCACTACAGATTAGGGTAAGAGTGGTGATTTTAAATGTTACAAACTCCCTCAGAACCATCAAAGAAGATCCTGGAGTTTTGTGTTTGTTTCCATTAAGTTTATATTATTCTTTGCTTCTGAAAATTTCAAAAATGTTGCTAAATAATAGTTCAAATGAGTACATTATTGGAAATAACATTCTTCGCTTAGAAAATGTCAGAGTTTTGGGGAATTAGAGCTAAGGAAATCTCTTCTGTGTCCTGTCCTCATTCCCATTTCTGGATTTATTGGGTTTTTTTTCACTTTAACAGTTAAGATGTTTTTTTTCAAGGGAGCACCTTTCTTTATTCCTCGACTAGCTTAGTTGTTAAATTATTTGTATTGGAAACAGATGAGGGAGTTAGTTCCCAAGAAAGGATCCTAAAAAGCTTGTATTCCAGCAACCCAGCTATTCAACACAGGAACAGGGAGCCCAGAGAGGGTAAGTGACTTCCTGGAGGTCACATGCCTCATTAATTTTAGCCTCCAACCAGAAACCAAGTATCCTGACTCCCAGTCTCAATGGCACGAGCAAAGATTTAAACATGTTCAGATCAGAGTTCTCTCTTTCTTCCAACCTAGTACAAGCATGGGTTGTTTGCTCAGATTTTATTGGTAGGGAATTATTTCCTTAGTAAGCATTAGAAAACCAGGAAGGTATTTTTTGTGGGGTTATTTGTTGTAACCTGATAAACAAGGCTTGCTTTCTACGATTTGCCTACTGGGGTAAAGAAATTGCTTTCTTAAAAGCCTCTCTTCCTAGTGGAATATATTTACATGTGTGACCTTGGCCTCTGCTTGGGAGTTAATCTGAGAAGACAGATTAGAGATACGAATCTTCAAGACCAGCTTTCCCAGAGCTGTTAAAATAGCCCAGTCAGCTTGCCGTCCGGATTCCCTGACATTTAATATGCGTCTTAGGAGGAGGCCGTGTACTTCCAACTGTAGGGTCTTTAATATTTTTTTTAATTAATTTTCTTGATTGAATAATTCAGTCCATGATATAAACTTAAAAATGTTTATAGAGAATGAAAAGTCATCTTCTCCTGACAACCATCCCACCCAACCCCCTAAAAAGACAGCTACTATCAGTAGTTTCTTATTAATTCTTCCAGAGACTTTTTTCAGCTTCGCAAACCACACCTATACATATTTTTTCACTCCCCCATTTTTACAGAAATGGTAACATGGCACATGCATGTTCTGAGCCTTGCTGTTGGAGTGAGTTTAAATTTAAATTGGATTTGTTCTTCCTGGTGTCTGAATGGGCCACCAGAGGCCGGGTCATGAACACAGAGTTGGGTATCAGCTCCTCTGTAAACTACTCTATTGGTCACTAAGCCACTCTTATCCTAACTGTAGGTGAAGGTTCAAACAGACAAGGGCATCTGGACAAAGACTGAAGGATATTTTAAAGTGTGCTGGTTCTGTAACAAGACGCCAGACTCACAGCTTGGGGTAATGTGTACGTTCTCCAAGTACCCCGCCCTTCCTTCCGACCAGCGTGTTTCTTTCCTCCTTAGAGCCGCCCATGCCTGCTTCTCAGCTTCTTTCCTTTCTTCAGAGCTATGTTGACCATTCTTTGTTGTTTAGTTTTCCAACCAGATTTTTTTTTCTGTATTTGTTCTATTCTGGAAGTAATCACTTAAATGATTGTAGTTACAGTAAATTACCTTGAAATTTCAGCTCTGGATAAAATCAGAGAAGCTACTTGAAGTCAGCTAAGGCTAAATTTTAAATCTCTGAAATACCCTCTGTATTTTAATTATTCTAAATATTTAGGGTACTTCTGCCCTTTGCTCTGAGCAATAAAGTAGATGTGAGGACCCCTTTCCTCTATAATTTGAAGTTGCTTGTGTATTTTGTGAGGCTTAGGGTGTCTTTCCCTGGATCTCACAAAAGGTTGCTTCTAATTTTATCTTTTTTTTTTTCTGGAGGTATCACATTCAGGCATTTATTTTTCAAAGGTGAAAATACTCCTTTTAATTATTTTCTCAAATTTTCAGATAATGCATGTAAATCACTTGTAAAAATAAGTTTCCTTATTAAAACATTCTTTTTGTGATTTCATAGTAACATATTAGATGATTCATATAGCAAAAGAAAACTGAACAGCAGTGGAGTTAAAATTAATCTAGTTTCTTAGCTAAATGTTCTACATCCTAAAGGTCTCGCAGGTGGATGGGAATGAGATCTTAGAACAGTGTTACAAGGATGGTGTGATGAGAAATGTTTCCACCTTCTCACTTTATTCCTGTAATGTGTGTGTGAGAGCTGAGCAGGTGGTTTTATCCGGTTGTAGGGCCTGCCTTTCCTCTAAGACTAGTGGGGTCCCAACACACTCTGATAGTCTCTCTGGTTGAACTTCTTTGTATATTTGTTTGTTTTAATACCCTCAGATCTCACTCACCTGTGGCTTAGTGCTGGTTCCTCACGAGCTGCTTTGCATATGCAGTGCCTACGTGGCTCTTTGGTCTTAAACGAGGTGAAAATGCCATTAGTAGCAGGGTTTTCTGGGGAGAGAGAGTGGCATTTCATTGTGTTCTAGAGCCAGTAGAAAACAATTACTTAATTTTTAAAAATATTTTCTTTCTTTGTTTTTAAGCAGCCAGTGAACCATGACTACATGTTTCAGTAGGAAGAACATTTTATCATGAAATTCCTAGATCTGCCACTTCTCCCGACCCATCACAGGATTGTATTTTTTACAACGTAGGAGGGGGGCAATCCTTATTTGCACAGCTTAGAACATTTTGGTAAGAATCACCCAAGATACAGCATGTGAAAACATTTTGAGAAACATTCAGCACTGTATTTATGTTCTAAAGAATGCATAAGTGATATTATTTGTACTTGGAAGAAAATTTTACCAAGTCTCAAGGGATTAAAAAAAAAGTAATACAAAAATATGGAGGACTTAGAGAAAATGTAGTTGGTAGTTCATTGATTGTTTTTAAAGTATTCTAAAGTTGAGTGTTTTATGGTCTTTCCTCTGGAAAACAACCAAGAAGGCCATAATCTCTTACCAGAATAAATGGGAAATTGAACAAGTGACTTTTAATATAAAATAGTCCTTAAATTTCTGGGATTTGAATGACTTAATTAGAAAATAGAGTAACTGAGTTTTTTTCCTCTTATAACAACACACAGTGTATGGCTTTTCCCTGCCAGGCATTGTTGTGAGTGTTTTATTTATTTATTTATTTATCATTTTTATTAAGGTATTATTGATATACACTTTTATGAAGGTTTCACATGAAAAAACAATGTGGTGACTACTTCCACCCATACTATCAAGTCCACACCCATACCCCAATGCAGTCACTGTCCATCAGTGTAGTAAGATGCCACAGATTCACTGTTTGTCTTCTCTGTGCTACACTGTTTTCCCCATGACCGCCCACACCATGTGGACTAAACAAAATACCCCTCAATCCCCTCCTCCGGCCCTCCCCACCCGCCCTCCCACACCCCTCCCCTTTGGTAGCCACTAGTTCCTTCTTGGAGTCTCTGAGTCTGGGTAGCTTCTTTACTATTTAACTGTCTAACGTAACTCTCTTATTACGCTATTAAAACACAGTCTGATGATTCCTTATTTCTCTCCCTTCTTATTCTTCCTCCTCCATTCTTTATATGTTAGGTGTTTTTTTCTGTACTGTTTTGTGTTTCCTTTGCCTGTTTTTGTGGAAAGTTGGCTCTTGAGTAGTGAGTGCAGTGGACAGGTGAGAAGCAATAGCATCCATGGAAGGACGTCCATGCCCCAGAGCGCAGCCATGGAGCTGTTTAAACTTCTAGCCCATCTGAGAGACGTTAAGGTAGCACTTGGAAGGAGAAGCCCCCAGACGCCAAGGGTTGTGCTGCCCCTACTCTGGAGTCAACCCACAGAACTCACTCTCACCTGCTCTGACCCCCTGCCCTTGCCAAGCCCTAGATTCTTGCTATAGAGTCTAAGGGACAAGATGAGATGAAAGCAGTGTGTTTCTGGTGTTGTCAGCAACCTTTGGGGAGGCAGTGTTAGTCATTTTTCTCTGCCAAGTAGCCCAGATTATAGAATTAACCTGAGGACACGGCAATCCTGGGTCTCCCAGATTCAGCAGCGTCTTCCGTATGGGAAAGCGTCTTCCAGGTGTGCTTAGGTTTCTTTGTGGGTCTCCTCCTTCTTTCCAAGGCAGTGTTTGAGTTACAGGCCGGGCTCCTGCCCTCCTGGAGCTGGGTGGGGGTGGGCTGCCCATGTCAGGCAGGGCTCGCTTCTGTCTGCTGAAGGCAGGTCGTCAGCCCTGCCTCCCAGACGGTGATGACCGTACTTAGTTGGTGTTCTCAGGAGGGCCATGTCCCAAGGGTCATCCGTCCTTTGCAGAAGCTGTTCTGTGTCACTTCTTGTCTCCCTGAAACCTGACCCGGAGTGTCATATATTTTCTGGCCTGAGCAGTGAGGCCATAGCCCTTTGTTACAGGTTTCCTGCCCTTGCCAACGACAGTCCAGTCATACTCTCGCCTTACTTCTGTGCCCCATTTTAATGGCCCGTGGGAAATTGTGGGTCACCGTGCTGAGGGGAACAGGGCATTGGACGTTTTGTCCTGGCATTTGGGGCCAGAGATGACATTCCTCTTGGTTCACAGCCAGCCAGAGCTGTCGCATCGCCCCCCAACCACAAGGGGGTGTGGAAGTGCCGCTCGCCTGTCCCTGAAAGGGAGGAAGCAGCGGGATGTCTCCATGGCGCGTCCAGCGCAGTCCCCCAGATTCCAGTGGAAGCCAGGCCAGGTCTGTCGGTTCTTGTTCATTCCTCTCGCTTTCCTTACCCCTTGGGGCTTTGCTCCAGACCACGGTCCCGGAACCACCCTCCCACCACCCCTCGGCCACTGTCCGCCAGGCCCCCACCTGCTCTTCCTGCCTGGTGGGAAGTCACCGCACGTCCTGGTTCCCAGTTTCTGAGCTGGTCTGTGCCCACCCTGGCTTCTCTCGGGCTTATAACATCACTGTAAAGCGGTCACTATTTTACAGAATTTACTGGAGGGAAGGTATGAAAAAGATAGCAGTTCATCTTTTCAGAATGATTCGTGTGTTTATAATCTGTACAGTATGTACCTCAGGGAGGCCACAATTTTACCGTGAAGGTTTCCATTTTCTCAAGAGTGCGTAGTGCCTACGACATACTTGGCGACTTCCCAAATGGTATGTAGAAGCCAGCCCTCCGAAGGACCATCCGAAGTTCTAAAATAGTTGTCTAGCAAATTTAACTCTTTTCCTTTTCAAAATAATTCA